>WOXC01004586.1:600000-812500 GCA_011680675.1 Gymnobelideus leadbeateri
TGTCAGTGAGTGGATGAACCAAGTGTAATTATGTGAATGTAATGGGATATTATTATGCTATAAAGTAATACAAATGTGATATATTCAGAGAAACATGGGAAGCTTTTGAGGATACAATACATAGTGAAACAGCATAATTAGGAGAATGATCCTTCCACCCATTACCAGAAAAATGTGAAAGAAAGCAACCCTTAAAGAATTTGGAATTCTGATCAGCAAATTAACTAATAGTTACTTGAAAAACTTAAAAATGAAGTATGCCTTCCATCTCTTGGTAGAAAGTAGGTGCTAGACTATACCTATAGCATCCATGGTCAATGTGTTGATTAATTCTGCTTGACTATCCATATGTTTACTATGGAAGACTTTTTTGGGAGGAATTAAATTAGAGGGTAGTTAAAGATATCAAAAGGAGCATCAATTAAAAAAAAATTAAGTTACAGAGAAGAAAACAAACAAACAAGCCTAAAAGGGAAATAATCACACATAACATAGTTTCTTCTGGAGTGATTGACCTTTTTATTGTTAAATCTTTTGATATGATTTGCTTACTTTAATAATACTATGTATCATCCCCAACTTCTAGTATCACCCCTCCTCAAATAAACTTCCTCACTATTTACTGCATACACAAATGAGTCCATGGTATTTCCCCCATGTAAAATATAAATTGCTTGAGGTCAAAGATTGTTTGATTTTTTTTTAATTTTTATTTTTTTTCTTTTATTGTATCCTAAGGGTCTAGCATAGTGTTTGGTGCCTAGCAGCAGTTTAATGAATGTTTATTGATAGATAATTGCCATTTATATGGTGCTTTACAGATGACAAAACACTATGCAAGAATTATCTCAATTGAAACTCATACCATGCTATGAGACATGTATGTTATTATTCACATTTTGAGAGCAAAGATCAGTGAGGCATAGTTACTTTTTCCTGGCTCCATAGCTACTCAGTACCAGAAATACAATCTGAATCTAGGTCCTCTTGATTCCATGTTTATCACATGATCAAGCATATGAATGTTGATTTAGAGTTAGAAGAGACCTCAGAAGCAACAAAGTCCAATGTCTGTCATTAGATCTTTTTTTTTTTTTTAATTTAGGTTCATCTTGATTTATTTTATTTCATTTTTTTCTTCTTCTTCTTCTTTTTTTTTTTTTGCTTGATTAACTTCTGGTCCACAGCATTCATCTCTGCCAGACCTCGAGGTATAAGTTTGTCCCCATTCTTGCCCTACCCACCACCCCAGAATAGCAGTCCCATCGGATATCCCCTCATCCCAGCTGCTCTCTCCCATATCTTTTCCTATACCCCCTTTAAATTTTTCAGTAGGGCAAGGAGACTCTCCCTGCCCCAAAGCCAGTATATATTATTTCCCAATTATATGTAAAATAGTATTAATAGTAGTATTTATATATTTTAAACATTTCATTTTAAAACTTTGAATTCCAGATTCACTCCCCTCCTCCCTTCCCACCCACGCCCACTGGGCAGACAATTAATTCAGTATATGTTGTAAATGTGTAGCTATGCAAAACATTATCATAGTAGATATATTGTAAAAGGCTGTCTATATTTCCCTGCCCCCTATCCCAAATCCCACCTGGTCCACTCCCCACCTAGATCCTGTCCCCCTTCAAAACTGGGTGCTTCCAACCTCCCTCCCCCCCAGCCTGGCCTTCCCTCCATCATCCCCCCTCCCATTCCCCTCTGCCCCACTCTCCCACAGGGCGAGACATCCCATTAAGTATGTTTGTCATTCCCTCACTGAACCAAATTCAATGAGAATGAGGTTTTGCCCTTTTGCCTTCCTGTTCTTCCCCTCCCTTGCAACCACTCTCCCTTGCCTCTTCTATATGAGATAGTCCACCCCATTCTGTCTCTCCCCATCTCCTCCTGTTATGTTCCTCTCTCACCTCACAATTTCAACCTTTAAGTATCATCCCCTCCCACCAAAATCGACTTTGCCCTCTAACCATGCATACCTGTAAACACGTATACACATTCATATATGTATTCAAGTATTTTCATACTGAGAAAGGTTTCATCAGTTACAGTTATCATTTTTCAATGTAGGAATGTAAATAGTTCAACTTTGAAAAGTTCACAGTGATTTCTTTTCCCTGTTAACCTTTTCAAGCATCTCTTGCTTCTTGTATCTGAATTTCAAATTTTCTATTCAACTCTGGTTTTTTCCTCAAGAATGCTTGAAAGTCCTCCACTCCACTGAATGACCATATCTTCCCCAGAAACACGACACTCAGCCTTGCTGCATAGGTGATTCACAGCCTCAATCCCAGTTCCCATGCCCTACTGAGCATCATACTCCAAGCCCTTTGATGCCTCAGTGCAAAAGCTGCCAGATCATGTGCTATCCTAATTGCATTTCCAAGGTATTCAAATTGATTCTTCATGGCTCTTGCAATACTTTCTCCTTGATCTGTGAATTCTGGAACCTGGCTATAATATTCCTAGGAGTCCTCCACTTGGGATCCTCTTCACGAGGTGATCGGTGGATTCCCTCAGCCTCTATTTTGCCCTCTAGTTCTAAAACATCAGGGCTAATTTTCAGGAGAATTTCTTGAAGGATTATTTCTAGGTTCCTTCCCTGATCATGGTCTTCAGGTAGTCCAATAATTTCGAAATCATCTCTCCTGGATCCACTTTCCAGGCCAGTGGTCTTTCCCATGAGATATTTCACATTGCCTTCTATTATTTCATTTCTTTGGATCTGCTTTAGAGCATCTTGATTACTTACAAAGTCACCAGGTACATTTTCTCCACTCCAATTCCGAAGGAATGATTCTCCCCAATGAGTTTTGAGAGTCTTCCTCCATCTGGAATATTTGGCTTTTCAAGGCATTCTTCTCCTACACTGCCATTTGAGTGAGTCTACTTTCCAAAGAGTTATTTTCCCAAGTCAAGCCATTGACTCTCATTTCATACCTTTTCTGCATCTCTCTTATTTATCTTCCCAACCTTTCCTCCACTTCTCTTATCTGCTTCTTAAGGTCCTCTGTGGCCTTTAACCAGCTTGTACTTTCATTTGGGGCTTTTGGTGCAGGAATTCTGGCTTCCCAGTCCTCCTCCTGTTCCATGCTTCCATCCTCTTTTCCCCCAAAATAGGAGTCTAATGTTGAATTTTTCTGCTTATTTGTGTCCTTTGCCTAGGCATGTTGCCACTCAATTACTTAACTTTTGGGCTTGTTGCCAAAGTATGACTCTGCCACCAGCCAGGGGAGCTTCTATCCCAAATGCTGGGGTTTTCTCAGCTACCAGATGTATTAGTTGGGTGTCCTCTCTGAAGCCTCCACATGCTCTGGCAAGCTGGTCACATACCCTAAGACCTCCACCTCAAACCACAATATAGATGCAAGCAGATCAAGGCAAGACTGACCGCCCCCTTCCACCAGACTGATCACCTTGTCCCCTCACAGTCCACAGACCAGGAACTTAAGCTGCTATGTGACTGCAGCTGTCCTGAAGTGTCTCAGCAGCTTCTCTCCCCCAGGGAAAGAGGCTATAGCTCCCAAGTACTGGTCCCAAAATCCATAGGGCACTGACCTCTTAGTTTATCCTTGGCATCTATATGTTGACAACTCTGGAAATGCCACAGCTGCTGGTGCTCTAGAGTCCCTCCAGTAGGCTCCTTGTCCAGCTGTCCTGAGGCCAAAACCTCAGACTCAAGTGGGCCTGGGCTTGTGCCAGACCACTGTGCTGGCCGCTCCCTGCCAGGCTGCTGGGCTGTCCTCAGCAGGAGGTTAGGTTCTCTGTGTCATCCTGTGGGTTCTGTAGCTACAGTGTTTTTTCAGAGTCCCCGTTTATATATATTGGAAGTGGTGTGGCCTGGACCACAAAGGAAGTGTTGTTTCTACTCTGCTATCTTGACTCCACTCCCCTTGTCATTAGGTCTTAATTTACTAATTTATACATGAAGAAACTAAGGCCCGGGGGGTAGGGGAACATCTTTTAGGATCACACAGCTAGTTATCCTCAGATAATACTATTCAGCATAGCTCTTTGTGTCCTCTTCTAGACTTCCTTACTCTGAGGAATATAGGTAGGTTGGTAGAGTTCTAGGCTTGTAGTCGGAAAGATGAGTTCAAATGCAGCCTCAGTAACTGACTTGTAACTGGGCAAGTAACTTAACATTTGTCTGCATCAGTTTCCTAAACTGTAATATAGGGATTATAATAGCATCTATCTTATGAGTTTTGGTTTACATTTATATGTATACACATACATATATTTTGGCACACTTTTGTTAAGCACATATAAAGCATAAATGCTTTTTCCCTCCCCTTCTGGGTCTCTTTGGCAATGTCCCTTGACTCATTTTCTTCTGATTTATCTTTTAACAAAGGAGGTGCATTTCTCCTTACCTCTTTTTATTCCCTATAATGGTCTTCAGGACAAAAGGCCTAAAGGTGTGATGCTACATAGCTAATATATGAATGTTCCCTTAGCAGACCAGCATATGATCAGAGCAGCTATTCATACCTCACAGGGCTCATGCTTATTCAGACATAATTGAATCTCAAGTATTATGGAAAGATGTTTTAAAGAAAAGTTGACTGTAAGGCAAATGCTATTTTTTCCATTGATTTCTGCATTATAATCAGAGATGTGTTCCCACTAGACTAGACTGAATCGAAACAGTTGTTGAAGAAGGACTTAGGATAATGGCCAGGCCCTTGTCATGCTGAGCACTCACACTATTATATCTAATGGGAGTTATAATCTCCTCTTAACATTTCACTTTCATTTAGACACTTTCCTGGCTCTAGTCCTTCATGCTGCTCTTGACCTCTCTTCTATAAGGATTTCCCTAGCTAGTGGACTATAGGAATTCCTCTCAGCTTGGATAATCAGCCCACACTCATTGCATCATTACCTTTGCCCTTTACATCTTAACTGATGTTGTAGTAGAACCAGAGGAGAAAATAATCTTATTAATAGTTGTCTCTTCTAGTGTATGATGTACTCTAGCCTGACATTGCCTTAGGATTATAAATGGGAGTTATGGAACATGTTTGTCAATAAGCATTTATCAAGCACCTACTATGTGTCAGGTACTGTGCTAAATACTGGGAAAAGTTTAAAAAATAAAAAACCTAAAACAAAATAAAACAAACAAACAAACAAAAGACAGTCCCTGACCTTGAAAAGTGCATAATCTAATGGGGAGAGTTAATTTCATAATTGACTAATTCTGTATCCCAAGCTTAGTAAAAATGATTAATATTTTTTGAATCCTAACATAGTTATTGAGAATGTCTTCCTCTCTTTTCTTTGTCTTTCCTTCCTTCCCTCCTTCCCTCCTTCCTTCCTTCCTTCCTTCCTTCCTTCCTTCCTTCCTTCCTTCCTTCCTTCCTTCCTTCTTGCCTTTCTGCCTTCCTTCCTTCATTCTTTCCTTTATTTATTTTTTGTACTGAGCTTCTCTTTCTCACCCAGGCTAGGCTGGAAGATCAGAAGCCACCCTACCTTCCACTGATCAACACCCTGGAGCTTTGACCTCCTCTCTCTCTGATCTCTGCAATTTCCTCCTCCTCTCTCCCCTTAGGGATCCTGTTGACCCTTCGGTGCTGGGGATTCACCATATTGATTATGAATTTATCATGACCACCAGATTAGCTTACCTCATATCAGCTCAGAACTCCTGAGCTCAAGTGATCCACCAGCCGCAGCCTCCCTGGTAGCAGTAAGTACAGGTATGTTCCACCCCAGCTGGTCAGAATTAATTGTCAGTTATATATTGTATATTAAATAATACCTGCATGTCTTTTATAGAACATGCCTATATCTAATCTCTTAAACAGATTGGTCAGAAGATGACATATTGTAGTGAGAGGCGAGAGGGAATAAGGATCTTATAAGCAACTATTGCATAGTAAGCACTGTTCTAAGAACTTAACAATTTGAGCATAATATAATAGAAAAAATAAGAATAAGCCTATCATTTTTAAAATGTGTCTATACACAAAGCATTTTGATTGGGAGGGAATAAAAGTACAGAGATTTTTTGAAACTTCTGGATTTAGGTATGCCGATTAAAAATAGAAATAGGGAATGGAGCTATGATTTCACTGTTACAGTGAACTTGTAGGTGAGGAAACTTTTTCTATTAATGAGATCTGGGATGACACTTTCTCTATAATTTATAGTCTTAGAGATTTGCCTAATGCTTTGAGAAGTTAAATGAATTTCCAAGGGTAACAAACAGATTGCCCATTCTAATATTCCTTTGCTTTTTATTTTTATTTTTCTATTTTTTGGGTGGGGTAGAGGAATTTTACTTTGAAAATTTTCAGGAAAACCAGGGTTCCATTCCTACTACTGATTAAGCTTTCTTTCCATGAGAGGTTATGCCTCTCTAATTGAAATCCTATTTTGAAAAAAATAAAATTTCCCCTAAAAAGGAACATTGGAATGGAGAGTAAGGATCGGATCAGGATTATGGTGAATAAGAGAGAATAAAGTTTAATTACAAAATATTCCTTGGGAAAGGAGAGAAAAGAAAGGAACAAACATTTATTAAGTACCTACTATGCGTCAGGCACTATGCCAAGCACTTTAAAAAAACATATCCTTTGATCCTCACAAGAGTCTTGTGAAGTAGGTACCCATTTTACATTGAAGAAAGTATGGCAAATAAAAGTTTAAATGACTTGACCTGAATCACACAGCTAATACATGTCTGAGACTGTATTTGAACTCATCTTCCTAATTCCAGGCCCAACATTCTCTCTATTTTGAAATAGTGGGGAAAAATATTCATCTCAGACATGGAGGGACTCCAGTGTAAGTTCTTTAATAACTTAATAATCTGTAGTTGAATTTACCTGCGTACTTCTGCCAGGGCAGATCACAGTCCCTTTTATAACTGTTTTATATTGTCCCAATGAGCTGTCGTGATGGAAAAAAAAAATCATCATTTGTAAGACAGCCATCTGTTGATGGGCCTCTCTGTAGTTTAACTAGGCCAGTTCCCAGATGATATACTGTCTGTCATCAGTCCCATCTTTGATGCCTTTCCAACATGATAGCACTCTGCTAGCATTAACTTTAAGAGCTCAGGGTAACTTCCACATTTTGAAAAAACACGAGAGGGTCAAGATATTATAAGAATGAAATTCCAAATGATAAATTCAACATTTCTCAGATTGTTTCTGACCAATTCTACCTTTATAATTCAGGAGGATCCACACGAAAGATCTAGTCCATGCAAGTGGAGAATGTTAGGAAACAAAATGTATGAGAGTAGGCATTGTGTTCTTTCTATTTATATGCCCAGCATCTACCACAAAACCTAGCCTATAGTTGGTGCTTAATCAATGCTTATCGATTTATATGAGATAGATCAAATACCCCACCAGTCACATGAGGTATTTGTATCCCAGAGGCTGTAGGTTCTGTTCTTCCTATCCCCACTTCTTAGCAGAGTGACAGGAACATAGTAAATATAGCCAATACATTAAGTAAATGTATAAATCCATTTATGAATTAAAAAGCCTGACCAAAAAAAGTAGAAAATGTTTACGTATTGCAGAATTTTGACCAAAATAAATTGAAATGAATCTCTGCTGACTTCCAGTCTAGCATAGTGCTAGAGTTCTCTGACATAGATGTAGTGATAGAGATACAAAGAGATGATGACTGAGATGATAGAGGTAGAGACAGATGTAGGTGAATGAAGATATAGATCTTATTATCATATATCACTCCATCTATCATATATTTGTCTCTTTATCCATCTCTCCATCCATTGATCTCTGTCTCTCTGTCTAGCACAGTACCCAGCAAATGGCAAGTGCTATATAAACGTTCACTATTTTTTTTTTATCTATCTAGGTCCAGACCTATCATTTCACCAGCACAAGAATTCTCTTTTAAAGACACATTTTGTCATTAATGAAGAATTGGAATTAATTAATAGATTGTACTTTTAGTGAATTACCTCCGGCACAGAAAGTTTAAGTGATTTTATTATAGTTATAAAAAATATATTTACTAGAGTCAGGTTATACCAAAATACATAGGAACATAACTCTTGCAATTACAAGGCTAGTCCTCTACCCACTGTGCCAATCAGACTCTGCTAAATTTAAAATGCTAATAATCCTAATTCATTACACAGTTATTAAATGTCTAGTATATGGAATGCTTTATTAACAGTTAGGCAAGTGATAAAAATATTAAAGTGTTAGCCCCTGTACTTAAGAAGCTTATGCCCTGATAACTATAAAAGAAATACAAAGATAAATATAATAACATTTGAATAATTAATTCACTGACTAATATTAGTTACAATATTACTTATGTCATTAAAGTATTTAGGTAGTGTTTAGCAATTTGCACACTTTACTTCCTAAGGTTTGGTGTATCATTGTTGTATCTGTATGCATTCGAGTGTGTGTGTGTGTGTGTGTGTGTGTTTGTGTGTGTGTGTGTGAATGCAAGTGCTGCTTCTCCTTTTAGAAAATAAGAAGACAGAAGGAAGCATTAATGTTGCCGAGCTCCTCGGTCACTAAGTCTCAAAGGCTGAATCTGAGTGGATTCCAGAGTGAGGGAGCTCACTGGAAGACAGAGTGTGGCAGAGTCCAGCACAGGAGGTTACCCAGTGTTTCCAGACTGGCCGAGCACAGAGCTCCTGGGGTCTGAACAGCCCAGACCTAAGAGCAGACAAGCAGACTACACCAGAGAGAGCAAAAGACCCAGCCTGCAGACTTACAGAGGACGAATCACAGTCATCTCACTGACTGGTAGCATCATTGGAGCCAGGTAGGAGAGTTGGGACCTCAGTGGAAAGAACAGGTTCTCTGGCTGCATTCAGCCCCCAGGCTGGAAGTTTAGAAACTTCCTGCCTGTATAATACAGGCTGGAATGGCAAAGTAAATTCTAGCTGTTCTGATCCTCCCATCCCTCCTTCATGAAGCAGAAATCCCAAAGATAAATCTCCCACCCAGATTGAAATCACAAGTTAGTGGAAATAGCCATAGGCTTGGGAGTCTCCAAGAAGGGGTGTAACTGAGACAGCCAGGAGCCTGAAGAGAAGAGAGGGCAGGGTCCCAACAAGCCCCACCTCACCTCACCAACAAAAGCCTACTTATAGCCCAGGGGTATAGAGGCAGAAATCTGAAATGGTCAGATGCATCCACACCTAGGCATCTACATCCCTCACTGACTTCCCTGACTTAGCTATTAAACTAGCCACCCAGAGGTATTCAAAGTCAAGGAGCAGGCCCTAAACAAATAGGGTGAGAAACTAAGAAACAAGAAGTCACAATGGGAAAAAAAGAAGCTGAGAAGGAGAAGGGAAAGGCAAGAAAGTCTATTCAAGCATACTATGCAGGGCAAGAACAACAAAATACACAGGAGAATATAGACTCCCTAACCACACCTGAAACCACAGAAGGAAACATGATCTGGTCTCAAGCCCAAATAGCATTCATGGAGCAGCTTAAGAAAAATTTTAAAGACCAAATCAGGGAGGCAGTGACCAACTTGGAAAAACTTCTCAGTGAAGTAATTGGAGAAAATACCTCCCTAAAAAAGGAACTTCAAAAAATAACTGAATACCATAATTTGCTAAAAATTAGAAACAATCAAATTGAAGCTCAGAACTCTATGATGCAGCAAGAGTCAATCAAACAAAACAAGACAATCGAAAAATTGCAAGAAAGTGTAAGATATCTCTCTGGAAAAATAACTGACCTAGAAAACAGATCCAGGAGAGACAACCTAAGAATTATTGGTCTACCAGAAAGCCATGATGAAAAAAGCAGCCTAGACAACATACTCCAAGAGACTGTCAAAGAAAACTGTCCCGAGGTCCTGGAATCAGAAGATAAAATAGCTATCGACAGAATGCACCGGACTCCTCCTTAGAGAGATCCCAAACTGAAAACTCCAAGAAATATGGTAGCCAAATTCCAGAATAACAAGATTATAGAAAAAAAATTCTACAAGCAGCCAGAAAGAAACAATTAAAATATCGAGGAACTACAGTTAGGATCACACAGGACCTAGCAGCTTCTACATTAAAAGAGGGGAGGGACAGGAATTTGATATTTTGTAGGGCAAGAGCTAGGAACACAACCAAGGATTAACTACCCGGCAAAACTGAGCATAGTCTTCCAGACAAGGAGATGGTCATTTAATGAAATAAGGGACTTCCAGATGTTCCTGATGAAAAAGCCAGAGGAAAATTTGATCTCGAATCACAAGACTCCAGAAAGACATAAAAAGGTAAACAAGAGAAACAAAGACTCACACATGGATAAGTGCACACACCCACACCCACAAACACACACTCATTACTTGGGATGCAACAATGTTCACATCCCTATATGTGGAGCTGATAACTGTCAATATTCGAAATCTTTATGATTAGCATGACCTTCAAAAGGGTTATACTTAGATAGAGGGTGTGGGTATGAATGCAGTAACCTGATGTCTAAAAAAAAAAGAAAACAAAACTATTAAGGGATCAAAGAGATTGTAATGGGAAAAAGGAAAGGATTAGATAGGAAAAGGTAAAATATGCCATCTGAAGAGGCATTAAAACACAATATAGAAGACGGAAAAGAAAGAGGGAGAGGAACATCATTTAAACACTATTCTCACTGGTTCTTGTTCAAAGAGGGATCAACTTAAATCAATGAAGTTCAAGATTTTAATGTGAATAGACAGATAAATTCATTAAGTAGAGGAAAAGGAGGGAGGGAGAGGAGCAATGTTTGAAATTTACTCTCATTGGTTTGGAATCAAATGGGGAGGAATTTACTCTGATAAGTATAAAAACTTATTGCGTCCTATAGAAAACAGAAGGGTAAGTGGGGGTGAAAAAGAGGAGATTAAGGGGGGATTAGAAGGGAGGGAAAAGGTAGTAAGGGGAGAGGGTAGGTTAAGAAGGGGGATCACTGGGTGGGAACACTGAGGGAGGTGGTGGTCAAAAGGGAAAACTTTAAGGAGGGGAAGGGAGAAGGAAGAAACAAAAACATAAACAGGGGAGGGAATAGGATGGAGGGGAAGAGACACATAGTCATTATTACTGTGAATGTGAATGGGATGAACTCTCCCATAAAACAGAGGCAGATAGCAGAATGGATTAAAAACCATAATCCTATAATATGCTGTCTACAAGAAACACATTTGAAACAAAGAAAAAGGTTGGAGTAAAATTTATTATGCCTCAGCTAAAGTAAAAAAAGCAGAGGTAGCAATACTTATCTCAGATAAAGCAAAAGCAAAAATAGATCTAATTAAAAAAGATAAGGAAGGAAACTGCATCCTACAAAAAGGCACCATTGAGAATGAAGCAATATCACTACTTAATATATATATATGCACCAAGTGGTATAGCATCCAAATTCCTAGAGGAGAAGTTAAAGGAATTAGGGGAAGAAATAGATAGCAAAACTATACTAGTGGGGGACCTTAATCTCCCCCTCTCTGAACTCTGAACTCAATAAATCTAACCTCAAAAAAAAAAAAACAAGAAAGAAGTTAAGGAGGTGAATAAAATCTTAGGGAGACTAGATATGATGGATCTCTGGAGAAAAATGAATGGGGATAAAAAGGAATTTACTTTCTTCTCAGCAGTGCATGGTACATACTCAAAAATAGACCATGTACTAGGACATAAAAACTTCACAATCCAGTGCCGAAAGGCAGAAATATTAAATGCATCATTCTCAGATCATGATGCAATAAAAATTATATGCAATAAACCCATGGAAATATCGACTAAAAACTAATTGGAAATTAAACAATTTAATCCTTATAATTGGTGGGTCAAACAAGAAATTATAGAAACAATCAAAAATTTCATTCAAGAGAATGAAAATAATGAGACAACATACCAAAATAAAATAAACCCACATAAATCCTCCGCATTGCTGTACATCTCTAATGAAACTCAACAACAAGAGATAGAAAGAGAAATCCCATTTAAAGTCACTGTAGACATTATAAAACATTTGGGAATCTACTTGCCAAAACAAACCCAGAATCTATATGATCACCAGCACAAAATACTTCTCACACAAATAAAATCAGATCTAAATAGTTGAAAAATATCAATTGCTTGTGGCTGGGTCAAGCTAATATAATAAAAATGACAATTTTACCCAAAATAAACTATATATTTAGGGCCAATACGAATCAATTTACCAAAATAACTACTTTGTAGAGTTAGACAAAATAATAACAAAATTTATTTGGAAAAACAAACGGTCTAGAATTTCAAGGGAATTAATGAAAAGAAATGCTAGGGAAGGTGGACTAGCTACATCAGATGTTAATCTGTATTATACTGCAGTAGTAATCAAAACTGCTTGGTACTGGCAGAGGTGTAGAGTAGTGGATCAATGGAATAGATTAGGTGCAGGAGACCCAGCAGTTAATGAATATAGTAATCTGTTGTTTGATAAAACCAAAGACCCCAGTTTTTGGGATAAGAATGCACTGTTTGACAGAAACTTCTGGGGAAAAATGGAATACACTATGGCAGAAACTGGGCATAGACCATTATCTAACACCATATACCAAAATCAAGTCCAAATGGGTGCATGATCTAGGTCCATGGGTGCATGATTATTGCGTCCTATAGAAAACAGAAGTGTAAGAGGGGGTGAAAAAGAGGAGATTAAGGGGGGATTAGAAGGGAGGGAAAAGGTAGTAAGGGGAGAGGGTAGGTTAAGAAGGGGGATCACTGGGTGGGAACACTGAGGGAGGTGGTGGTCAAAAGGGAAAACTTTAAGGAGGGGAAGGGAGAAGGAAGAAACAAAAACATAAACAGGGGAGGGAATAGGATGGAGGGGAAGAGACACATAGTCATTATTACTGTGAATGTGAATGGGATTTGGGAAAGCAAGGAATAGTTTACCTGACAGATCTGTGGAGAGGGGAAGACTTTAGGACCAAACAAGTATTAGAGAGCATTATAAAATGCAAAATGGATAATTTTGATTACATTAAAATGAAAAGCTTCTGTACAAACAAAGCCAATGTAACCAAGATCAAGAGGGAGTCAGGAAATTGATAAAGAATTTTTACAACTTGTGTCTCTGACAAAGGACTCATTTCTAAAATTTATAGAGAATTGAGCCAAATCTATATGAATACAAGTCATTCCCCAATTGTAAATGGTCAAAGGATATGAACAGGCAGTTTTCAGAGAAAGAAATTAAAGATATCTATACATATGAAGAAATGCTCTAAATCACTATTAATTAGAGAAATGCAAATCAAAACAACTCTGAGATACCACATCTCTCCAGTCAGATTGGCTAAGATGAAAAAACAAGAAAGTGACAAATGCTGGAGAGGATGTGGACAAATTGGAACACTAATACATTGCTGGTGGAGTTGTGAGCTTATCCAACCATTCTGGAGAGAAATCTGGAATTATGCCCAAAGGATTATAAATAATTTCATACCCTTTGACCAAACAATACCACTTCTAGGGCCATATCCCAAAGAGATCCCAGAAGTGAGAAAAAGATCCATATGTACAAAAATATTTATAGCAGCCCTTTTTGTAGTTGCAAAGAAATGGAAACTAAAGGAGTGCCCATCAATTGGGGAATGGCTAAACAAGTTGTGGTATATGAATGTAATGGAATATTATTGTGGTATAAGAAATGAGGAGGTGACGGATTTCATCATTACCTGGAGAGACTTATACAAACTGATGCTGAGCGAGAAGAGTAGAATCAGAAAAAATTTGTATACAATCACTGACATACCATATCTGTGATGACCAGTTATGACAGACTGGACTCTTTTCAGCAAAGCAGTGATATAAGTCAATCCCGAAAGACTCAGGAAAGAGAGGAATGCACCATCCAGTGATATAACTAGAAAGAACTGAGCCTGAAACCTGATGGAAGCAAACTCAATGATCTTTTTTCTTTTCATTGTTTGGTTTTATTTCTTCTTTACCATCTTTCTTCCCACCTATTAAAATATGCCTTTGTAATTGGAATAATGTCTAATATGAACGTATTTGCAGATCCTTTACTGGACTATATGCTGTTGTGGGGGGAGGGGGGCGGGAAGCAAAGGAAATTTGAAAATCAAGGAACTATGGAATTGAATCTTGTTAACTGAAACTAAACGAATAAATTAATTAAAAGAAAAAAAAGAAAATAAGAAGACAGAAACTTTTTTTAGTTTTCTTTCTAGCCTTAAATCCTTGCACAGTGTTTGACACAAATTTCTTTTTTTTTTCAAATGCTTTATTAACTTCTGGTTACATCATTCATTTCTGTCACATTTTTAGTTACATTTTTCCCCATTTTCCCCCTAACCACAACCCCAGAATAGCAGTCCCACAGGATATCCCCTCATCCAATCTGCTTTCTCCCATCTCTTCTCCCATACCCCCTTTGACTTTTCCAGTAGTGCAAGGTGTATCCTGGTGCCCCAATGCCTGCACATGTTATCTCCCATTTATATGTAAGATAGTATCAATAATAGTATTTATATATATTTTTTAACATTTGATTCATTCCCTTCCTCCCTTGTCACCCATTCTTCCTGGGAAGATAAGCAATTCAGTATATGTTGTACACATGTAGCTATGTAAAACATTACCACAGTAGATATATTGTAAAAGACTGACTATATTTCCCCCCCTCCTATCCCACCTCCCAACTGGCCCCCTCCCCATTTTGATCCCATCCCTTTTCAAAAGTGGGTGCTTCCAACTTCCCTCCCCCCAAGCCTGCCCTCCCTTATGTAATCTCCCCCCAATTCCCCACCTGGCACTCTCTTATACAGTGAGATATGCCATTTAGTAAGTATGTCATTCTCTCCCTAAGCCAAATTCAGGGAGAATAAGGTTTTGCCTTTTTACCTTCCTGTTATTCCCCTTCCCTGCAACCACTTTCCCTTGCCTCTTCTACATGAGATAGTTTACCCATTTCTGTCTCTCCCCATCTCCTCTCGCTATGTTCCTCTCTCACCTCTCAAATTCACCCCTTAAGTATCATCCCTTCCCATTAAATTAGACCTTTGCCCCATCTATATATACCTGTAAATTTGTATACACACATTCACATATGTATTTATATGCCCATATAACCTTCTTCAGCTATTTTCATAGTGAGAAATGTTTCATCAGTCACAGTTATCGTTTTTCCATGTAGCAATGTAAATAGTTCAACTTTGATAAGTTCTTTATGATGTATTTTACCTGTTTACTTTCTCAAGAATCTCTTCCTTCTTTTGTCTGAATGTTAAATTTTCTATTCAACTCTGATTTTTTTCCTCAAGAATGTTTGAAAGTCCTCTATTCCATGGAATGACCATATTTTCCCCTGAAACGTGGTACTCAATTTTGCTGTGTGGGTGATTCTTGGTTTTAATACCAGCTCCTATGTTATCTGGAATATCATGTTCCATGCCCTTTGATCCCACAGTGTAGAAGCTGCCAGATCCTGTGCTATTCTGATTGCATTTCCTCAGTATTCAAATTCTTTCTTTATGGCTGCTTGTAATATTTTCTCCTTGATCTGGGAATTCTTGAACCTGGCTATAATATTCCTAGGAGTTTTCTTTTTGGGATCTTGTTTAGGAGGTGATCTATGGATTCTTTCTACCTCTATTTTGCCCTCTGGTTCTAAAACATCATGGCAATTTTCCTTAAGAATTTCTTGAAGGATGATTTATAGGTTCTTTCTTTGATCATGGTTTTTAGGTAGTCCAATAATTTTTAAATTATCTCTCCTGGATCTAATTTCTAGGTCAGTGGCTTTTCCCATGAGATATTTCACATTTCCTTCTATTCTTTCATTTGTTTGGATTTGTTTAACACCATCTTGATTTCTCATAAAGTCTCTAGCTTCCACTTGCTCCAGTCTAATTCTGAAGTAATGATTCTCCTCAGTGAGCTTTTGAGATTCTTTTCCCATCTAGCAAATTTGGCTTTTTCCAGCATTCTTCTCCTCATTGCCTTTGTAAGCCTCTTTTGCCATTTGAGTTAGACTATTTTTAAGGTGTTATTTTCCTCAGTCAGGCTCTTGACTTTCATTTAATATTTTTCTTGCATTTTTCTCATTTTTCTTCCCGATTTTTCCTCCAGTTCTCTTATCTGCTTCCTAAAGTCCTCTATGGCCTATAATCAGCTCATATTTTCATTTGGAGCTTTTAGTGCAGGAATTATGACCCCCCAGTCCTCCTTCTGTTCCACGCTTTGATCCTCTTTGCCCCCAAAATAGGAATCTCATGTTGAATTTTTCTGTTTATTTTCTTTTCTTTGCCTAGGCATGTTGCCACTCATTTACCTGACCTTTGGGCTTGTTGCAATAGTAGGACTGTGCCACCAATCACAGGAGCTTCTGTCCCAAACTCTCTGGTTTACTCAGCTGCTCAAGGTATTAGTTGGGTGCCCTTCCTGAAGCCCCTGCACACTCTGGCAAGCTGGTCACACACCTCTAGACCTCCACTCCAGACTGCAATCCAGATCTAAGGAGGGTAAAGCAAGAGTGATTACTCCCCAGACTGATAGCCTGATCCCCCTACAGTCTGGAAGCCCAGAACCGAAGCTGAAGCACACCTGTGCAGTGGCTAATCAGTGGCTTCTGGCCCCCACACAAGGAAGCTGATGCACTCCTAAATACTGGGCCCAAAGTACATAGGGCACTTACCTTTCTCTTTTTCGTAGGCATGTTGATAATTCTCTAAATGCCACAACTGCTGATCTTCTGGGGTCTCTCCAGCAGTCTGCTGGTCTGGCTGTCATGGGGCTAAATCCGCTGACTCAGGTGGGCCTGTGCTCGGCTCCCAGAGAGCTGTGCTGGCTGCTCCCTGCCAGGATGTCGGGCTGTCCTTAGCGGGAGGTTAGCTTTTCTGTGTTATTTTGTGGGTTCTGGATCTCTAGAGGTTGTTCAGAGTCCCCTTTTACATAATTTTGGAAGTGGAGTGGGCAGGAGTGCCACAGAAGTGCTGTTTCTACTCCGTCATCTTGGCTCTGCCTCCCACAATACAATTTCAATGACTTATTGATTGATTAAATTTGAATTGGTGCCCAATCATCCTGATCTATATCTTTCCATTTAGTTCAGATGGTTCTGGAGTAGAAAAAGAGGTTGATAACATTGCAAAGCCCTTCCTCACTTAAAGCCAATTCACTCACAAGTAATGGTATCACCTTCCTGATGTCATAGTCCTCTTTGAGAATGAAGGAAAAACAACAACCTGTGAGTACTATGGCTGCTCCACTGGGGACCCAACTAGCAAGTTTCAGTTAGAAAATACATTTCCTTTCTTCCTTTTTTCTTTCTTAACCTCCCCTCTTCTCCTCCACTTCCCCCTCCCCTCCTCTCCTCTCTGCTCCTTCTCCCTCTGTCCACATAGGGTATAATACCCTTACCTGGGGATGATATTTTCAAAGGCGTTTAATTTTGATTGGTGAAATTTTGTAAGATATTTTGAGGTTTCTTTCTTAGATTTCTTTCTTAAGGACTAGGCCTTAAATCCTAATCACTTTGCTTTCATTGATTAGCCAACAACAGGTTCCAGTCTGAACCCTGCCTGGTCATTGTTTGAGCCCTGATGGTATATAAATAGCAACTCTTTCAGTTTTGGCAAGAAACCCTGAGGACCTTTCCCTCTTGAATTGATTTTTTGGGGGGAACTAAGTAAAAAGAGTCGATTCTTTGCCTCAATTCTTAACTACTCTTAGTCTCTGAATGAGTGTTTTCTCAGTCACTCTGATACCTCAGAAAGACCTTAACTTAAAAAAACCAAGGTGTCCCATTGTGTCTCATGGTCATCTCCAATCATCCTGATCAACTGGTCCAGATAGCTTCTAAGGAGAAAGTGAGGCTGGTGACTTTGCACAGCACTCAATCATTTAAATTCATTTCATTTGTAAAGTCATGGCATCTCCTTTTTGATGTGATGGCACTCTGAGAAAGAAGCACAAACAATTTTAAGGGTTTTTTTTTCCTTTCTAAATGACATATTTTATGCTCCACATTAATTTCTAAGATCATAGGTGTATTGTCTTCACATCACTGAATCTTTCATTTTGACCTATTACACTGACCAGAGTAGGTATTCGTTAGGAGTTAGTGTGTTCTACTGGAAGAAGTATACTGGAATGTGTACTAGGTAAAAATTAAAAGACATGAGTTTCATGAAAAGGGGAAAATGACCTATTTGCACAAATATATTTATTATAGCTCTTTTCTAGTGTTGGCTAAAAAGTGGAAATTGAAGCGATGCCCATCAATTGGGGAATGGCTAAACAATCTGAGGTATATGATTGTGATGGAATATTATTATGATATAAGAAATAACAAGCAGGATGATTTTAGAAAGGAAAAAAAAAGTGGAAAGCCTTCCATGAACTGACACAAAGGGAAGTAAGCAGAATTAAAAGAACATTGTATACAGTAACAGCAATGTTGTACAATGAAGAACTGTGAATGAATTAGCTATTTTTAGCAGTGCATTGACCTAAGTCAATCAGAAGTACTAATGAGGAAGCACACTGCCTCCCAAGGAACAAAATAAAATAAAAAAATAGCTTCTTTCCCTAGACCTTGTGATGATGGGAATTATACTGAATGTCCCTGAAACACCTGAAACACTTTGATTAGAAGAAAATAAAAAGTTTTTTTTTTAATTTTAAAGCAAATGAGATCAGCAAACAAGGAACAATAAAAATCAATGAAGAAAATGGTTTATTTTTGTCTCATTGATTTTTTTTTTGCAGGAAATGAATCTGAATTTTTATTATTTTTTTTTCATTTAAACAAATGCTTTATTAACTTGTGTTTTACATCATTCATTTCTGCCAGATTTTGAGTTACAATCATTTTTCTCCCTGTTTTTCCCCTACACACCCTCCCAGAATAGCAGTCCCACAAGATATCACTTCCTCCAATCTGCTCTCTCCCATATCATCTCCCATACCCCCTTCGACTTTTCCATTAGAGGAAGGTGAATCTTTGTGTCCCAATGCCTGCACATCTTATCTCCCAATTACAAGCAAAAGAGTATTAATAATAGTATTTACATATATTTGAAACATTTAATGTTGAGACCTCAAATTTCAGATCCATTTCCTTCCTCCCTTGTCACCCATTCCCTCTGGGAAGATCGGTAATTCAGTATATGTTGTACATCTCTAGCTATCCAAAACATTACCATAGTAGATATATTGTAAGAAGCTACTTATAATTCCCTCCCACCCATCCCACCCCCCACCTGGTCCATTCCCCACATGATCCTGTCCCTCTTCTATAATGTGTAATTCCCACCTCCCCTCCCCCCCAAAATGCCTTCACATCCATCATCCCTCCTCTCATCCCCCTTCCCCCTATTCAGCTGTAAGTTGAGATACCCCATTTAATATGTATGCCATTCACTCCCTGAACCAAATTCAATGAGAATGTGGTTTTACCTTTTTGCCTTCCTATTCTCCCCCTCCCTTGCAACCATTTCCCCTTGATTCTTCTACATGAGATAGTTTACCCTACCCTGTCTCTCCCCATCTCCTCTTCCACTTTCCTCTCTCACCTCATAATATCATCCCTTGAGTATTCTCCCTTCCCAACAAATTCAACCTATGCCCTCTATCCATATATAACTGTAAGCATATACACACACAATGACATATGTATTCATATGACAACACACCCTTCTTCCATTATTTTCATAGTGAGAAAGATATCATCAGTCACATTTATTGTTTTTCCATATAGGAATGTAAATAGTTCAACTTTGATAAGTTCCTTTTGATTTCTTTTCCCTGATTCCCTTCTCAGGCATCTCTTGCTTCTTGTGTCTGGATGTCAAATTTTCTATTCCTGGTTTTTTCGTCAGGAATGCTTGAAAGTCCTCTATTCCACTGAATGACCATATTTTCCCCTGAAACAAAATACTCAGTTTTGCTGGGTAGGTGAGCCTTGGGTTCATTCCCACCTCTTTTGCCCTCTGGAATATCATATTCCATGCCTTTCAATCCCTCAGTGTAGAAGCTTCCAGGTCCTGGGCTATTCTGATTGTGTTTCCACAATATTGAAATTGTTTCTTCCTGGCTGCTTGAAGTATTTTCTTCTTGATCTGGGAATTCTGGAACCTGGCTATAATATTCCTGGGAGTTTTCTTTTTAGGATCTTTTTCAGGAGGTGATCGGTGGATTCTTTCAACCTCTATTTTGCCCTCTGGATCTAAAATATCAGGGCAATTTTCCTTGAGAATTTCTTGAAATGTGATTTCTAGGTTCTTTGTTCGATCATGGCTTTCAGGTATTCCAATAATTCTTAAATTGTCTCTCCTGGATCTATTTTCCAGGTCAGTGGTTTTTCCCATGAGATTTTTCACATTGCCTTCTAATCTTTCATTTGTTTGGATCTGCTTAACAGCATCTTGATTTCTCATAAAGTCATTAGCTTCCATTTGCTCCAGTCCAAATCTGAAGGAATGAATCTCCTCAGGGAACTTTTGAGATTCTTTCTCCATCTGGCAAATTTGACTTTTTAAGGCATTCTTCTCCTCATTGCCCTTTTGGGCCTCCTTTGCCATTTGATTTAGTCTATTTTTTAAGGTGTTGTTTTCCTCAATCAGGCTTTTGACCCTCATTTCATACTTTTCCTGCATCCTTCTCATTTCTCTTTCCAATTTTTCTTCCACTTCTCTTATTTGATTTTTTAAGTCCTTCTTAAGGTCCTCTATGGCCTGCAGCTCACTCATGTTTTCCCCTGGGGCTTTTGGAGCAGGACTTCTGACCTCACAGTCCTTTTCCCGCTTTATGCCCCCAAAATAGGAGTCTAGGTTTGCATTTTTCTGTTTCCTTTGCCTTGGCATGTTGCCACTTAATTATTTGACTTTTGGGCTTGTTGCCACACTATGGCTTTGTGGACAGATAGGGGAATTTTCGTCCCGAACTTGTGGGAGGGCAACTTCCATTTCTGGCAAGCTGTAAACCCACCCACGACTTCCACCCCAGATCACAATCCAGGTCCAGGGAGGTTAAAGCAAGAGCAATTACCACCCAAGACTGATCGCTGGATATCCCTACTGTTTGCAGGCCAGGAGCTGGAGCTGCCTCTGAAAACTACAAAATGGTGTGTCTCCTCAGCGGCTTCTACCCTCCAGGGGAGGAAACCAACACATTCCCCAAATACTGGTCCCAAAGTAAATAGGGCACTAACCTCTCACTTTGTCCTAGGCATGTCTATGTTGATAATTCTGGAGTTACCACAGCTGCTGGTGTTCTAGGGTCTCTCCAGCTGGCTGCTGGCCCTGCCACCCTGGGGCTAAAACCTCAGCTCACGAGGACCTGTGCTCGGCTCCCTGCCTGGCTCCCCGCACTCTGTGCTCTCCTCGATGCTGGCTCCCAGAGCATAGCACTGGTCCTTCCTGCAGGGCTGTTGGGCTGTGCTCAGGGGGAGGTTAGCTTTTCTGTGTTGTTCTGTGGGTGCTGGGGCTCCAGAAGTTGTTCGGAGTCCTCTTTTACATAGTTTGGAGGGAATCTGGGGGCAGAGTTGCTTGGACGAGCTGTTTCTACTCCGCCATCTTGGCTCTGCCCTCTCCTCTTTAATTTTTACCATTTCACTGATTTATGTTGGATTCTTTTTCCTAAGTTCCATTTCTTTGCTCACCATTAGTGTCTTAAATATGGAGTTTATAGATCAGATCTGGATAACGACCACACTCTGCAGCCACATTATTGATGCAACTTGGCAAGAGAAGTTAAGGTCAGTTACTGATTTAGACTACCTCTTTGCACATACCCAATTTACAGTTTTAACTACCATGACCAGCCATAATTTCACACTCAGAAAGAGTATCTGATCAGGAGGGAAACATAAAGCAACAAAGCTAATGATGACTTATAATATAATTTAGTTTGACTTTAAAATATAAGTGCATCTTCTTCTCAACTTCTTTCAAAACTGATATGAAAAGTGGATATGATCTACTGAAATAAGTGTATTACCTAAGGTCCTGTCTTCTCTCTTTGCACCAATTTTTATACATTTTTTGTAAGTAAATATGGTCTACTGATAGTGGGTCTCTACTATGATAGGTTTTCATATATTTTTTCTGTGTAATCTTAAAAAATAATCTTTCCCATAAATGGGTTTTTTCTTTAATTTTTTTTAAGCAATTGGGGTTAAGTAACTTGCTCAAGGTTAGATGGCTAGTCTTTATGTGTGGGTGCTCATTTTCTGAGGCCGGATTCGATCCCGGGTCATCCCAACTCCGAGGCTGGAGCTCTTACTCACTGCACTACCTAGCAGCCCCTATAAATGGATTTTTTCAACCTAAAAAGGTCTATGAGACAAATTCTTCCTTGCTAAATAAACTAATACACATATTCTTCATATATTATATTTTGTCTTCAAATAAAGCATTTCATTAACTACCATTAATCTTGTAATTTATTTCATGTTATTCTCATTCCCAATCACTACTAACAGCCTACAAACCAAGACGAGTTTTGAAAAAGAAAAAAAAAAAACTATAGCTTATCTATAAGCTAAAAATTAGAGCTCTTAGTGTATCATTAAATCTGGGAAAACAGATTCTGCCTTGTATTTCTTGTCTATCCTTACAAAATTTAATCAGAGCCCTAACTTTGTTTTGGTTATTTTACTATTCTAATGACTCACCAATGTAGGTATTCACTTTTAATATGAAGATCCCTCTTTTTTTACTCCTACTCATCTGTAATTGCCCTTCTCTGTGTTCTTTCAAAAATCCATGTTTTAATTTCTGCCCACTTTATTGAAGTCTTTCTGTGAATTTTCTTGCCATTGTGTTTAAGTTACTGGGACAAATATAAATCCTCCTCCTCCTCCTCCTCTTACTCCTCTTCTCCCCCTCCCACTGCTTCTTCTCCTCCTACTGTTACTCCTCATTCTTCTTGTTGTTTTCTTCTCTGTCTCTCTGTCTCTTGTCTCTGTCTCTGTCTCTGTCTCTGTCTCTCTCTCTCTCTCTCTCTCTCTCTCTGTCTGATATCTTCTATGTTGTGCATATATTCTGGAGATTCCCTCCATTGATTCAGTTTGACACTTCATCTATAACTTGTAGGCTTACAGTTTGTCTGGGTTACTGAGATATTGAGTAACTTCCCCATGGTCATATGTCTAGAATCCATAGGAAGCATGACTTGAAATACAGTTCCATACTTTTAAGGCACATGCACAGGTTGCCTCTCATGTTTTCCCCTTTCCTTAATTTAATATAAACTTCTTCCTGCCACTGCCTCAATAGGTTTAAATATTTAACTTGAAGGATACCATTCCAACCTCTGTAATTTTAATTGTTGTTGTTTAGACATTCAGTCATGTCAAACTCTTCATGACCCTATGGACATTAGCAAGACTTTCTATCCTCTATTATATTCTGAAATTTGTCCAAACTCAGGTTCATTGCTTTCATGACACTGGTTATTCATCTTTTATTCTGCCATCCCCTTTTCCTTTTGACACTAGTTTTTCCCAACATCAATGTCTTTTCCACTGTCTCTTGTTTTCTCATTATTTGACCAAAGTATTTAAGATCCAGCTTCAGGATTTGACTTACAGTGAACAGTCTAAATTAATTTCTCTAAGTAAATTGACTTATTTGATCACCTTGCTGTCCAAGGAACTCCCAAAAAGCCCTACTATTCAAAAGTGACAATTTTTCATCAGTCAGCTTTCATTATAGTCCTATTCTCACAGTAATACATTGCTACTGGGGGGAAAATGTTTGATTATATGGACCTTTTTCAGAAGGGTGATATCTTTCTTCTTTAGATGCTTTCCAGATTATCTATAGCTTTCCTTCCAAGGAGCAAATATCTTTTTATTTCATGGCTACAGTCAACATCTGAAGTGATCTTTGAGCTCCAAAATAGAAAATTTAGTATCATTTCCATTTTTTCTGCATTTTTTAAGGAAGAAATGGGACCAGTTGCCATGATCTTAGTCTTTTGGGTGTTGAACTGCAAGACAGCCTTTATACTCTCCTCCTTTGACCTCATCAAGAAGCTTATTAATTCCTTTCCATCAGAGTGGTATCCTCTAAATATCTAAGATTGCTAATATTTCTTCTGGCAATCTTAACTCTGGATAATGATTCATCCAGCCTGACATTTCCCATGATGTACTCTGCATATAAATTAAAAAATATTTAAGGTGACAATATATAGCTTTGTCATACTGTTTTCTGATCTTAAATTAACCAGCTATGCCATGTTTGGTTCTAAATATTGCTTTTTGGCCCAAATACAGGTTCCTTGGAGACAAGTAAAATGAACTGGTACTCCCATCTCTTTGAGGACTTATGGTGTTATGTTGTGACTAAATCAATGATTTTAGTGTTGACAACAAAGCATAAATCAATGACTTAATAAAAAACAAATAAACTGAAATTCAGTTGCTTCCTACATATTCCAGTGAATTTTGGCAATTTGGTCTCTAGTTCCTATGCTTCTTTTTTTTTTTAATTGCTGAAGCCTGGGTTACAGAAAGATTCTTAATTATAACCTTGCTGGCATGTGAAATAAGCACAATTGTTCAGTAATTTGAACATTCTTCATTAAAATATTTTATTTAGTTGTTTTTAGTTTTAACATTCATTTCCACTAGATTCTAAGTTACAAAATTTCTCCTGATCTTTCCCTTCAACTCACCCCAAGATAGAAAGCATATCCCTTCCCCAAATTTGTTCTTTCTTGTACCCTCTGTCATTCGCCCCTCAAAACTTTCTAGGGGGCAGAGCTAAGATGTAAGAGTAGAAACAGCACTTCCAAGGTGCTCTGCTCAACACCACCTCCAAACAATGCAAAAGGGGAATCTGAACAACGTCTGGAGCCCCAGCACCCACAGAACGACATAGAAGCAAACCTCCTGCTGAAGACAGCCCAATAGCCCTGCAGGGAGGGGCCAGCACAGCACTCTGAGAGCAGGCAGCACAGCACACTGGAACCCAACAGTGCAGTGCTCTGGGAGCTGAGCCCAGGCCCGCTTGAGCAGTGGTTTTAGCCCCAGGGAGGCCAGGCCAGCAGCCAGCTGGAGGGACACTAGAACACCAGCAGCTGTGGTGATTCCAGAATTATCAGCACAGATATGCCTAGGAAAAAGTGAGAGGCTAGTGCCCTATGGATTTTGGGACCAGTTTTTGGGGAATGTGTTGGCTTCCTCCCCTGGGGGCGAAAAGCTGCTGAGGAAACTCGGCACAAAGGCCATTTTGCAGCGGCAGTGGCAGCTCCAGCCCCTGGTCTTCAAACTGTAGAAAGATCCAGCAATCAGTCTGGGGGTTAATCACTCTTGCTTTAACCTGCATTGATCTGGATTGTGGTCTTGGGGGAACCCGGAGTGGGTATCCAATTTGCCAGAGTGGGTGGAGGATTTACAGAGGCGACCCAAACTCCAGAAGTTGTGAAGACACCACCTTTGGGACGGAAGCTCTCCTGTCTGGTGGCAGAGTCCTACTGTGGCAACAAAGCCCCAAAATCAAGAAATTAAATGGCAATATGACTAGTCAAAAAAAAACAAAATAAACAGAAAAATACAACTTTAGGCTCCTATTTTGGGGGCAAAGGGGATCAAAGCATGGAACAGGAAGAGGACTGTGAGGTCAGAACTCCTGCACCAAAAGCCCAAAATGAAAATACAAGCTGGCTATAGGCCATAAAGGACCTTAAGAAGGAGATAAGAGAAGTGGGGGAAAATTGGGAAGAGAAATGAGAAAGATGTGAGAAAAGTATGAAATGACAGTCAACAGCCTGAATGAGGAAAACAACACCTTAAAAAATAGCCTAACTCAAAAGGCAAAAGAGGCTCACAAAGGCAATGAGGAGAAGAATGCCTCAAAAAGTTGAATTTGCCAGATGGTAAAAGAATCTCAAAAGCTCACTGAGGAGAATCATTCCTACATGGACAAACAATAACTGTGTCTGATTAAACCTGTCTCATTATGAAACTAATTGAAGAAGGGTATATGGACATATGAATACATATGTGAATGTGTGCATATATATATATATATTTTTTTTTTTTTTTTTTAAAGAAACTGGGGTTGGGTGGCTTGCTCAAAGTTGCACAGCCAGACATTTTTTGTATGTGGGTGCTCGTTTTCTGAGGCCTGATCCTAACTTTGGTTGTCCCAACTCTAAGCCTGGCACTCTTGTTCGCTGTGTGTGTGTATTTAAGTTTACAGGTATACATGGATAGAGGGCACAGATTGAATTTGGTGGGAAGGGATGATACTTAAGGGGTGGAGCTAAGAGGTGAGGGAGGGAAGTGACAAGAGGAGATGGGGAGAGACAGGGTAGGGTAAAATATCTCATGTAGAAGAGGCAAGGCGAAATAGTTGCAGGGGAGAGGAAGAACAGGAAGGCAAAAAGGCAAAACCCTATTCTCATTGAATTTGGCTTAGAGAGAGAATCACATACATCCTAAATGGGATATCTCACCCTGCAGGAGAGTAGGGGGAAGGGGGATGAGAGGGGGGATGATGGAGGGGAGGGCATTCTAGGGGGAGCGGAGGTTGGAAGTACACACTTTCAAAGAGGGATAGGATCAAAGTATGGAATGAACCAGGTGGGGGGGGTGTGATGGGGGAGGGAAATATAAGCAATCTTTTACAATATATATCTACTATGGTAATGTTTTGCATAGCTATACATGTACAACACATACTGAATTGCTTATCTTCCCAGAAAGAGTGGGTGACAAGGGAGGAAGGGAATGGATCTGAAATTCGAAGTCTTTTTTTTTTTCTGGGCAGTTAAGTTTCCTATTTCCTTTATTAAACAACTGCTTTATTAACTTCTGTTTTACATCATTCATTTCCGCCAGATTTTGAGTTACAATCATTTTCCCCCCGTTATTCCCCTACCCAACCTCCCAGAATAGCAGTCCCACAAGATATCGCTTCCTCCAGTCTGCTCTCTCCCATACCTTCTCCCATACCCCCTTCGACTTTTCCATTAGAGGAAGGTGAATCTTTGTGTCCCAATGCCTGCACATCTTATCTCCCAATTATAAGCAAAAGAGTATTAATAATAGTATTTACATATATTTGAAACATTTAATGTTGAGACCTCAAATTTCAGATCCATTTCCTTCCTCCCTTGTCACCCATTCCCTCTGGGGAGATAGGTAATTCAGTATATGTTGTACATGTCTAGCTATGCAAAACATTATCATAGTAGATATATTGTACAAGGCTGCTTACAATTCCCTCCCACTCATCCCACCCCCCACCTGGTCCATTCCCCACATGATCCTGTCCCTCTTCTATAGTGGGTATTTCCAACCACCACTACCCCCAAGGATGCCCTCCCATCCATCTTCCCTCCTCTCATCCCCCTTCCCCCTATTCTGCTGGAGGTTGAGATGTCCCATTTAGTATGTATGTCATTCTCTCCCTGAATCAAATTCAATGAGAATGTGGATTTGCCTTTTTGCCTTCCTATTCTTCCCCCCCTTACAACCACTTCCCCTTGCTTCTTCTACATAAGATAGTTTACCCTACCCTGTCTCTCCCCATCTCCTCTTGCCACTTTCCTCTCTCACCTCATAATTCATCCCTTGAGTATTCTCCCTTCCCAACAAATTCAACCTATGCCCTCTATCCATATATAACTGTAAACATCTACACACACATTCACATATGTACTCATATGACCACACACCCTTCTTCCATTATTTTCATAGTGAGAAAGATATCATCAGTCACCGTTATTGCTTTTCCATACAGGAATGTAAATAGTTCAAATTTGATAAGTTCCTTTTGATTTCTTTTCACTGATTACCTTCTCAGGCTTCTCTTCCTTCTTGAGTCTGGATGTCAAATTTTCTATTCAATTCTGGTTTTTTCCTCAAGAATGCTTGAAAGTCCTCTATTCCACTGAATGACCATATTTTCCCCTGAAACAAAATACTGAGTTTTGCTGGGTAGGTGACCCTTGGGTTCATTCCCAGTTCTTTTGCCCTCTGGAATATCATATTCCATGCCCTTCGATCCCTCAGTGTAGAAGCTGCCAGGTCCTGGGCTATTCTGATTGTGTTTCCACAATATTGAAATTGTTTCTTCCTGGCTGCTTGTAGTATTTTCTCCTTGATCTGGTGATTCTGGAACCTGGCTATAATATTCCTGGGAGTTTTCTTTTCGGGATCTTTTTCAGGAGGTGATCAATGGATTCTTTCAACCTCTATTTTGCCCTCTGGATCTAAAACATCAGGGCAATTTTCCTTGAGAATTTCTTGAAGGGTGGTTTCTAGGTTCTTTCTTTGATCATGGCTTTCAGGTTGTCCAATAATTTTTAAATTGTCTCTCCTGGATCTATTTTCCAGGTCAGTGGTTTTTCCCATGAGATATTTCACATTGCCTTCTAATCTTTCATTTGTTTGGATCTGCTTAACAGCATCTTGATTTCTCATAAAGTCATTAGCTTCCATTTGCTCCAGTCTAACTCTGAAGGAATGAATCTCCTCAGCGAACTTTTGAGATTCTTTTTCCATCTGGCAAATTCGACTTTTTAAGGCATTCTTCTCCTCATTGCCCTTTTGGGCCTCCTTTGCCATTTGAGTTAGTCTATTTTTTAAGTTGTTGTTTTCCTCAGTCAGGCTGTTGACCCTCATTTCATACTTTTCCTGCGTCCTTCTCATTTCTCTTTCCAATTTTTCCTCCACTTCTCTTATTTGATTTTTAAACTCCTTCTTAAGGTCCTCTATGGCCTGCAGCTCACTCATGTTTTCCCCTGGGGCTTTTGAAGCAGGACTTCTGACCTCACAGTCCTTTTCCCGCTCTATGACCCCAAAATAGGAGTCTAGGGTTGCATTTTTCTGTTTCCTTTGCCTTTGCATGTTGCCACTTAATTACTTGACTTTGGGGCTTGTTGCCACACTATGGCTTTAAGGCCAGTTAGATGAATTTTCATTCTGAACGTGTGGGGGGGCAACTTCTGTTTCTGTTAAGCTGGAAATCCACCCACAACTTCCACCCTAGATCACAATACAGATCCAGGGAGGTCAAAGCAAGAGCTATTACATCCCAAGACTGATACTTGGATCTCCCTATGGTTCTGCAGGCTGGGAGCTGGAGATGCCTCTGAAAACTACAGACTACTCAAAACTACTCAAAACTACAGGGGTGTCTCCTCAGTGGCTTCTAGCCCCCAGGGGAGGAAGCTGATGCATTCCCCAAACACAGGTCCCAAAGTCCATAGGACATTAACTTCTTACTTTGTCCTAGGCATGTCTATGTTGATAATTCTGGAGTCGCCACAGCTACTGGTGTTCTGGGGTTCCTCCAGCGGGCTGTTGGCCCTGCTGCCCTGGGGCTAAAACCTCGGCTCAAGGAGACCTCAGCTCCGGCTTGGCCCAGCTTCCCGCTCTCTGCTCTCTGCGCGCTGCCAGCTCCTGGCTCCCAGACCGCTATGCTGGTCCTTCCTGCAGGGCTACTCGGCTGTCCTCAGCGGGATGTGTCGTTCTGTGGGTGATGGGGCTCCAGAAGTTGTTCAGAGTCCCCTTTTACATAGTTTGGGTGGAATCTGGGGGCAGAGTGGCTTCGATGAGCTGTTTCTACTCCGCCATCTTGGCTCCGCCCCCAATTCGAAGTCTTAAAATTAAAATTTTCAAATATATATAAATACCATTATTAATACTATTTTTCATGTAATTGGGAGATACGATGTTCAGGCATTGGGGCTCAGAGATTCACCTTGCTCCAATGGCAAAGTCAAAGGGGGTATGGGAGAAGATATGGGAGAGAGAACAGATTGGATGAGGGGATATCTAGTGGGACGGCTATTCTGGGGTGTTGGGTAGGAAAAAATGGGGAAAAATTGTAACTCAAAATCTGGTGGAAATGAATGATGTAAACCAGAAGTTAATAAAACATTTGTTAAAAAAATAAGAAAAAGAAAAAAGAAAAAAAAACTTTCTAGTAGGATAAGATGGATTTCTATACCCCTATGCCTTTATATTTTATTTCTCAGTTGCATGTAAAAAATAACATTTGTATTTAAATCTTTGATTTCTATATCCTCTTTCTTCTTCTCTCCTTACCCACTCCCACTGGGAAGATAAGAAATTTAATATACCTTGTGCATGTGTAGTTACAGAAAATGTTTCTATAGTAGTTATATTGTGAAAGACTAACTATATTTCCCTTCATCCTATCCCACCTGGACTTATTGTATTTTTTTCCTTTGACCTTGTCCATTTTCAAAAGTGTTAGCTTCTAACTACCCTCTCCCCCTATCTGCTATCCCCTCCCTCATATCCCTTCTTATCACCTTTCCCCCTACTTTACTGTAGGGTAAGATACCCAGTTGAGTGCATACATTATTCCCTCCTTAAGTCAAATTCAATGAGATTAAGGTTGATCCATTCCCTTTTGCATTCCTGTTCTTCCTCTCTATTGTAACAGTTGTCTCTTGTCTTTTTTATATGAGATAATTTACCCTAATCTATCTCTTCCTTTCTCCTTCTACCCTTATATTCCCCTTTCAACTCTTAATTTTATTTTTTAGATATCATCCCTTCATATTTAACTCAGCCTTCTGTCTATATATACATGGCCATATATATACACACACTCAAATATGTATTACTACACAATACACCCTCCTATATATACATATATTTATGTATACTTATACACACACACACACACACACACACACACACATATAATTAAGCATTATATTCAGTTTCCCTGGATATGAGATTCTTTGTTTTAATCCTAGCTCCTTTGACCTCCAGAATATAATATTCCACACTCTTAATGTAGATACTTCTAGATCTTGTTTTATCCTGATTGTGTTTCCACAATACACCAATTGTTTCTTCCTGACAGCTTGTAATATTTTCTCCTTCACCTGGGAATTCTGGAATTTAGCTATGATATTCCTAGGAGTTTTCTTTTTGAAATCTTTTTCAGGAGGCAGTTGGTGAATTCTTTCAGTTTCTGTTTTGCCTTCTGGTTCTAAAGTATCAAGGCAATTTTGCTTGAGAATTTCTTGCAAGATGGTGTCTAGGCTCTTTTTGTGATCATGGCTTTCAGGTAGTCCAATAATTTTTAAATAATCTCTCCTGGATCCACTTTCAAGGTCAGTGGTTTTTCCAATGAGATATTTCATATTACCTTCTATTTTTTTCCATTTGTTTGATCTGTTTTATAGTGTCTTGATTTCTCAAAAAGTCATCAGCTTCCATTTGCTCCAAACTAATTTTGAAGGCATCATTCTCTTCAATGAATTTTGGAAATTCATTTTCCATCTGGCAAATTTGTTTTTTTTTTTTTTTTGTAATGACTGTAGTAATCAGTTTATTACACAGATTAATCATTCTTGAACGTACAAGCTCCAGAGGAGCCATTGGGTCTTTAAATATACACAAGTATTTCTGTCAAATGAATTTTTACCCTTACATCCAGATAGACCTAAGCAGTTAAAAAACATAAGAAAAATTAAGAGCTATTAGCTATGTATTAACTGAGAAACCACATACAAACCAAAAAGTATTGGGGGAAAGGAAGGTGATGGAGAAGAGCTGGAAAAAAAAAAAACACCCATCACTTTATGTACTAATAGCTCCAATCCATTTAAATGTTGACCAGTTAAACTTAGACCTTAAAATACAGGATGTGGGTACAGTTTAATCTTGTTGGGTGAGACATTTACCTAAGATGTAGGTCCTTCAGAATAAAATGAATACAGAAACAGCTTGACGTTCTTCACCTTGCTTTTCATAACTGTTATGAGTTTAAAAGGATTCCGATTTTTAAAAACTTCTCCCACAGAACAGTGTAACTGTCCTCCCCCACCCCAAAACCATACAACACCCACCCCTGCCCTTGCATTGTTTATCCAATTAAGTCAATAAGGAAAGCTTTTAGTCTCACAACTAGATTATGACTGAAGAACTGGCTTTTCACACACACACACTTCTTTGCTAGGAGTCAGTGTTGGTACGGGAAATACAGTATTTCTATTTTGTTGTTCCAAGTATGTACAACACGCAGCACTGCTGTATCAGGTAAACATGTGCACAGGGGAAGATGAGGCGTGGGCTCATAGAAAGCAGTCAAATGGAAATCAAAAGGACTTTCTCTTTCAGAGTTCCCCTATCTTTATTTGTAGAGGTTATCCAATAATTTCTTTAATTACATCGCATACTTCTGAGTCCATTCCCGAGCTATTCTGTTGTACTTTTCTCTATCTGTTTTGTAGATCCGTGCAATCTCAGGCACTAAAGGATCATCTGGATTGGGATCACAGAACAGAGAACAGATGGACAAGAGTACTTTTGAAATAGTTAGTGCTGGTGACCACTGTGACCGTAGAATATCAAGACAAATGCTGCCATTACTGTTAATATTTGGATGGTAAATTCTTGTTGTAAATGCAACCTTAGGTGGTTTGAAGGGATAATCTGATGGGAAATGAATTGTCAAGAAAAATACTCCACCCTGATAGGGACTATCATTTGGCCCCATTATTGTAGCTTGCCAATGGAACATGTCATCTCCAACAGGACCTGCTGAACACTGAGGGGGGTCACGTGCCAGGTCATTCAACTCCTTGTGGATTCTCTTCAGAGCCATTGTGTGAGACGGGCGGTGGCGGACCCCGGGTCGAGGACCCAAATTTGGTTTTTTAAGGCATTATTCTCATTGGCTTTTTGGGCCTCTTTTTCCATTTGAGTGAGTCTATTTTAAGGTGTTATTTTCTTCAGTATTTTTGGGGTCTCCTTTATCAGGAGATGACTTTTCATGATTTCCTCACATCATTCTCATTTCTCTTGCTAATTTTTCCTCCACTTCTCCTTGTTGTTTTTTAAAATCTTTCTTCAGCTCCTTCATGGGTTATGACCAATTCATATTTTCTTGGAAGGTTTTGAGGCAGGAATTTTGAATTTGTTGTCTTCTTCTGGATCCATGTTTTGGTCCTTTTGTCCCCCCAAAAAAGGATTTTATGGTCAGACTGCATTTCCTTTGCTTGCTCATCTTGCCAAACAATTACTTAACTTTTGAGCTCTTTGCTACAGTAGAACTCTGCTTCCAGAGTGGAGAGAACTGTGTCAGTTGCTGGGGTTTTTGCAGTAGTCAGAGCTTTTGTCAGAGGTCTGAGGAGGATGCCCTCTCTATCTCCACCACAAGCTCTGGTATACTGGCCATATACCACATGACTGCCACCCAAGACTGCGACCCAGATCCAAGCAAGTCAAAGCAAGAGTGATTACCCTTTAAATGGTCACTTTGTCCTCTTATGATCTACAGGTCAGGAGCTCTGGAGGTAGCCATGTGGCAGCAACTGCAGCCACTGAACCTCTGCCACCTCTCACCCTGGAGGCAGAGGCTGGACAGTGCTCTTCTGTCACCCAGTTTTAACAGATTTCCCTACTGATCTTTTACTTTCTTTTTGGTATTTATGGGTTGAGACATCTGAAAACCACCAGAGCTGCTGGTGATTCATTGTTTTGAAGTATGCTTCAGCCAGTTTGTGCTGCTGGTCAGGGCCATTGGGGTGTGTGTCCTTGGTTCATGTGGTCTGTTCTTGGTTCTCTGTCTGTTGCAATAGACCCTCCCTGTCAGCCTTCCAGGCTGCCTTCAGCAGGAGATTTGTTTCTCACTGTCACTTCATGGTTTCTGCAGCTCTAAAATATGTTTAGTTATATTTTACAGATATTGGAGGTGGTTAGTGCATGAGCTTAAGGAAATTCCAGCTTTTACTCTGCCATCTTGGCTTCACCTCATTGAACATTCTTTAACATTGACTTTCTTTAGGATTTAGATGTTTTTCTTTAGAATTGATTCTTTCGGATTGATATTTTCCAAGCCAGTGGCCCTGTTGAATTTTCCAAACGTGCTTGCATATTGAATGAAGCACTTTAATACCATCATATTTTAGGATTTTTTTTTACCTTTTAGGATTTTAACTAGCTCAGCTGGAAATGTGTGATCTTCACCAGAGCTTCGTAATTCCCACTTGACACTGTTCTCTAATAATCATCATAGGCATTGGTGATATCAAGATCTTTCTTATGTATTTCTTCTGTATGTTCTTTCTACTTCTTCTTGAGCTCCTCTACTTCTGTAAAATCCCTACCATTATTTTTCTTTTATTATGTTTGATTTTGCATGGAATGTTCCCTTGATATCTCTAGGTTTTTAAAGAGATATCTTCTCTTTCCCATCCTATAGTTTTCTTCTATTTCTTTGCATTACTCATTTAAGAGAACCTTTCTTTTCTCTCTTTGCTATTATCTAGAATTCTGTATTCAGTTTTATATATTGTTACTTTTATTATTTTCCTTTTTCCTTTCCTTCTTTACTCAGCTATTTGAAAGGCTCATATGAAAGCCATTTTTGTGATACTGTTCTTTTATTTCAGGAATATTTTTCTGTTATTGTTGCTGATTCCTGTAGAATATTGTGAACTTCTCTGCATACTTCTTCAGATACTCTATTTACTAGATCTAATCCACTAAGTCCGTTTTTCATTTCTACTTCATATTCCCAACAACAAGACAATGATTCAGGAGGAAACAGTTCTTGTACTTAATGAATTATGTCTCCATTTTAGTCACTAGAACTTCTACAACTGTACATAACTTGATAAAACAATAAGACTCACTGTATGGATCACTTACTCTGGAGTCAGAACAGCTGGGTTCAACCCTACTTATGACCCTAGCATATGACCTTGAGCAAATCACTTTGCCTCCCTAGGTCTCTGTTTCTTCATCTATAAAATTAATCAGATATATAAGATTGCCTTTGAGTTCCCTTCTTGCCCTAGATCCAGCTAATCTTTATCTATGAAGTAGTTAAGTGCTTACTGTATGCCTGGCACTATGCACATTAGGGATGCTAATTGGGAAGTGGGGGAGTGAAAGTCAGCTCTTTGCTTCAGTCATTTCATATCCTTATGGGAGAGGGCCATCACAAGTTTTCCTGAACTATATCTTGCCACTGTACTCCAATGACTCTGGAGGAGAGAGTGAGGCTGATGACTTTGCACATCCCTGGCTCACATAAATCCTATTCACTTGCAAGTCAAGACTTCTGATGTCATTGGTCCTCTTCGAGAAAAAAAAGACAAATGCCAATAACAGTTCTAACAGGTCTAGACAAAAGATACAGGGGAGGGCTGATTTCATCTGTAAAGTCTCAGGGATGGTGAGTGAAGTTGTAGAGGAATTGTAGTTCAATATAATGGAAAGAATACTAGCACTGGAATCACTGGACCTGGGTTTAAACTTTGTGAGCTTAGATAGGTTACTTCAATACTTTGGGCATCCATTTCTTAATTTTTTTAATGAGAAAGCTTAACTAGATGAGTCTAGATATTTCTTCCTATACCTAATCTACAGATTTATATTTCAAAGAACTTCTTTTTTTCTTCATGAAATAGTTACTGCTCAGGCTTGGTGAAATTTTAGAAGGAATTTTGCAATTTTATTTCTAGTTCTAAGAGATGTGACACAGCTAGCTCTTTAAGACATGAAGCATAATTTACTTAAACATAAAAGACCGAAATATTGCATCAACTGTATTTCTTTGAATTATTATAATCATTTTGTAGAGCTACTTTTTGGGGAGAGGTGTCTCACTTTAAAGCACATCTGCAATCTGTGTTTAAATTAAGGCTATTGATGGGAATTTATCATTATTTATTTGGAAAAAAACATTCAATGAATTATGTTACAAGCTCTTGTGTATAGAATAATTCTAAACACCAGGTGGGATTTGATAATAACCCTTATTTAAAGCCACTGGATACAACCATTAAAGTCTTTTCAGAAATTGCTCCTGTCAAAGAAAAATAAACTGGCAAATGTCCCTGTATAATGCAGCCTGGGAGGCCCCAATCTTATGAACACTCCAATTCTCCAGCTAGCAATCTCTGTGAACATGGTAAAAAACAATACAGCTAATACTCATGAGGTAATAACAATGAAAGGCAATCTTTTAGTATGAAAGTGGTTCTTTTGGAAGAGAGCAAAAATGAATATAGCCCTAAACTTTCAAATGCTGAATGCTGAGGGACTTCTGCCTTAAACTATTTTATATCATTGATGAAAATTGTAAAAAGAGCTCTATTGGTATACATGACAGAAGTAGATAACCGACGTGATCTTCAATGAAGAAAAAAAAAATAGTATTTCCATCAGGATTTATTCTACTCTCAGAGAAAAGAAAGACAAGAAAAAACACTGCTTTGTGGGTACCTATAGGAGACGTTTTGTTCTCTCTTGTCATTTCCCTTTTATTCCCTCTAAACACAGTTATTCCCCTATAGGCAAACTGAATATCTGCTGAACCAAAAATTTGGCCAACTATAAAATAAGCATTAGTGCCTATTTTGATCTGGGACTCTATCCCTCCTGCACAATACATGCATCTTGTGCCATTCAGAAAAATAATGCTTTTCTTTGTTTATAAAAATGGCATAACCATTGATCTTGCTTCTCTTGCACTAATTTGTATAATGGTTATAGAACTCAGTACTACTAAAGAATGTGCTTAGTAATAAAGAAGCTTGACATATTAATTGTGTATATTATTAAACAGCATATATTTATGGTATTAAATTATAATATATGTGTGAATTTGTGTGTGTTGGAGTAGTTAGGTGTCACAGTGAATAAAGTGCCAGGTCCGGAGTCAGGAAAAACTGAGTTCAAATCTGGCCTCAGACACTTATTAGCTGTTTGATCCTGGGTAAGTCACTTTACCCTGTTTGGCCCAATTTTTTCATTTGTAATTTTTGCCAAGAAAACTCCAAGTGATGTAACAAAGAGTTGGACATGACTTAAATGATTAAACAACAAATGTGTTCATTACAATTTCCACATGTTCCTAAAAAATGGTAACTAGAATTTAATATGCTTGCTCTATCTCATGGTCCAGATTCTCAAGTTTTTGGTCTGTAAAACAAAAAAAAATATGGTTAAGGTTTAATCTAGAGAAGAGTTGACCCCCAAATCATATCACTCAGACTTATTTTGCCCTCTCCCAGACTTCCTTAAAATAGGCTTTAACTTTATAAATATTGATGAAACATACAAATATATTGCAAGCATTTGAAACAATGCCTTCCATGGAAAGAAAGATAAAACAACAATATAAAGGACTCACAGATGGCAGTTAATGCCAAAAAATAAACAATCAAGGTTTCATTTTAACTCATCACTCTCACACTCCAACTTTATATCTAATCTGTTGCCAAGGGTGATTCTACCCTTTTAACCTCTCTCCACTTCACTCTCTCCTCTGACTCTTCCACTGTTTTGGCACAGACCATCATCAGCCAATGCATGGACTATTAAAATAGCCTGCTACTTAGTCTACCTACTGAAAGTCTCTCTGCATATCAGTCCATTGACCACACTGCTGTCAAAATACTCTTCCTAAAGCAAGAATCTGGCCGTGTCAACTCCTTAGTCATTAAACTCGAGCAGATCTATATTATCTTTAGGATCTTAGTTTGTGATTCAAAGACCTTCATAATATAGCCCTTCCTCTGAGATTTTTAGACCTTTTATGTCATACCCTCCTTCTGCCCAACATATAGACTCCCTCCAAGATACAGGGGCATTCTCCTCTTTTGTGTTCCTCAAAAAAGATAATCTTCTAACTGTAGCCACTTTCACTGGCTGTCCCCCATGAATAAAATATTCTCTATCCTTATCTCCTCCTCCTTGATTCCCTAACTTTATTTAAGTGCCAGTTAGTCACTATGCTAAGTGCTTTATTAATATTATTACATGTGACACAGCAGACATGTGAGTTAGGTGCTATCACTGATGCTATTTTACAGTTGGGGAAACTAAGGCAGTTAGATTAAATAAAAGTCCTACCAAAGAGATAAGGTAATCATGCTATGGAAAATTCAACTCTACTATAAAAATTAGTAAAAAATTTCCATTGCGGGGTGGCTAGGTGGTGCAGTGAATACAGCATGGGCCATGGAGTCAGGAGGACATGAGTTCAAATCAAGCCTCAGACACTTAATATAAAGACTAGCTGTGTGACTTTGGGCAAGTCACTTAACCCCAATTGCCCTGCCCTCCAAAAAAGCCCCCCCCCAAAAATACCATTTTATTAACCAAGACCACATATGGCTCTTTAGGTCCTAAGTGTGGCCTTTTGAGTAAATCTAAACTTCAAAGAAGAAAACTCCTTAATAAAAGGATTTGTTATATAAAACTTGGATTGAGTCAACAGCCAGCACCTAAGGACCTAGAAGACCATATGTGGACTCAAGTTCAGATATTCCACACCCATTGTATTAGCTATACTTAGAAATAAATTAATAACAATTGTGAAGGAAGCCACAAGGACACTTTAGTAGAAACCCTAAGGATTGCAACATTCATGCATTTAATCTAAATTATGATAATTCCCAAAACATTTTTAAAAAATCTAAATCCACTTCAAATTTATGTAAAAGAGGACTTTGAACAAACTCTGGAGCTACAGAACTCACAAAATGACACAGAGAAGCTAACCTCCCACTGAGGACAGCCTGGCAGTCAGGCAGGGAGCAGCCAGCACAGTGCTCTGGGACCTGAGCCCAGGCTCGCTTGAGCCAGAGGTTTTAGCACCAGGGTGGGCTGATCAGCAGCCCACTGGAGGGACTCCAGAACACCAGAAGCTGTGGAGTTTCCAGAATTATCAACACATATATGCCAAGAACAAAGTGAGATGTCAGTGCAGTTTGGACTTTAGGACCAGTAATTGGGAGTGTGTGGCTTTTGCCCTCAAGGGCGAGAAGCTGCTGAGATACTTCAGGGCAGCTGCAGTCACATGGCAGCTTCAGGTCCTGGCTTGCAGATGGTGGGAAGAATAGGTGATCAGTCTGAGGTATAAGTGCTCTCGCTTTAACCTTCTTGGATCTGGATTACAGTCTGGGGTGGAGGTCCTGGGCTGTGTGACCAGCTTGCAAGAGAGTGTGGAGGCTTCAGAGAAGCCATGCAACTAATACCTCCAGCAGCTGGGAAAATCCCAGCGTTTTGGATGGAAGCTCCCCAGTCTGGAGACAGAGTCCTACTGTGGCAATAAGCCCAAAAGTCAAGTAATTGACTGGCAACATGCCTAGGCAAAGGAAACAAGATGAATAGAAAAATTCAATATTAGACTCCTATTTTGGGGACAAAGAGGATCTAAGGAGGAGGACTGGGAGGTCAGAACTCCTGCACCAAAAGCCCCAAATGAAAATATGAGTTGGTTACAAGCTATAGAGGACCTTAAGTATCAGATAAGAGAAGTTGAGGAAAAATTGGTACGAGAATTGAGAAAGATGCAAGAAAATTATGAAATGAGTGTCAACAGCCTTACTGAGGAAAATGACACCTTAAAAATAGATGAACTCAAATGGTAAAAGAGGTTGAAAAAGGCAATGAGGAGAAGAATGCCTTAAAAAGCCAAATTTGCCTAATGGGAAAAGAATCCCACTTTTGAAAAGGGAAAGGATCAAGGTGGGGAGTGGACCAGTTGGAAGGTGGGAGGGGATGGAGGGAAATATAGTCAGTCTTTTATAATAGTCTACTATGGTAAAGTTTTGCATAGCTGTACATCCACAGCATATACTGAGTTGCTTAACTTCCTTTTAAAATCAAATATTTTAAAATATATATGAATACTATGATTAATACTCTTTTGCATATAATTGGGAGATAAGATGTGCAGGCAATGGGGTGTGAGTATTCACTTTGCCCTACTGGAAAAGTCGAAGTGGTTATGGGAAAAGTGATGGGAGAGAGCAGATTGCATGAGGGGATATCCTGTATGACTGTTATTCTCAAGCGGTGGGTAGGGGAAAAACTGTAACTCAAAATCTGACAGAAATTATTGATGTAAACCAGAAGTTAATAAAGAATTTGGAAAAAAAAAAACATTCCCCACTCTTCACTGTGAAATAAAATCATTCTATATACACTGATTAAGGCATTTTTTTCCTTCTTTACTCTTAAGTTTTTCACCAATATAGGGGCAAGGAACGCACTCCCCTCTTCCCCAACAATTTTCAGTATCCTTAGCTTTATTAAGAATCTTGGATTATTTTGGTATTACTTTGAATTTTATATAATAAGCTAATTACTTATAATTTTCCTCTTGTATAGATATCTGAAGGCTTATTGATGCCTTTATTCTTGATTTTGTCTTTTGTGAATTTTGGGGTGTTGCCAATAATATTCTTTTCCTACATTAAAGTACATTTGAAGTCTCTGACTTGGTCAATTTTTACAGATATTTTCTTCCTCAGGCTTTCTTTTTAGTTCAAAACTCCACTGATTCGATTTACATTTATTCAACTAAAAACATTTTTACCATTCCTAAGTGGTTCCTCCATCCATAGTCAATAGATCAGTCTTATATTTTAAATCATAGTCCAGAAACAATTAGTAGAAATGTCCTGGAACTATTTTTTGAGAAGAGGCTTACACCAAAATAGGTTTTTCAAAGTCAGTAGTTTGGTGCCTTTAATTTAAATCACCATATTAGGCATATATTCTTACCATATTTTCTCTGCATCCTTTAAAAGTTTTAGAGAATCCCCCAAGGGGGACCTTCAGCCAGAGTGGGTCCCTCTCCAGGAGCCACTGTATACACTGGAAAAGGAGAAAAGGGGCCGGACCCCCAGAAGGACACTGTTTATGGGGCTGATGGCCCCTGCCCACTATTCCCCCAGTCCCTCTGGAAGGGACTGAGCAGTCTCTAGGAACTAGGGTCTTTTCCCAGCTGTCTCAGTGTCTTCCAGAGGCTCTCAGTTCCCTAAGGTGGCTCTTTGTTTTAGAGGAGGAAGGGGGCCGGGGCAAAAGATGGGGATGAAACCTTCTGTCCCTGGAAAACTATGCTTCACCTGAAGCCTTAACACTGGACCTAGGGGAGTCCAGATGGGAAGCTGGAGTCACTCCTGTTCCTCCAGTCTCTAGAGGACCCCTGAAGCCAGCCCCTTGCCCCCTTCTTCCCCTATTGGGGCTCAACACTGTAACTGGCTGGTTTAGGGGTTACCATAACCAGTCTCAGGGAATCACTGTCTGCCCTTCCCCTGTCCCCAGGATGGGAGGCACGAAGTACAAAGCTATGCGGTTGTGCCTGGGGACAGGGGTGAGGGAGGGACCGATGTGTCCAGCAGTGACAGCCCATGGGGCATATCCCACTGTGTTTCCTCGAGCTAGTGGCCCAGAGAGTGTCTAGGACAGGGACTTCTCCCTAGCAATGGCAGGAGCTGATTCCCTATTGCAGCTTATTATGTCCTCAGAGATAGGGATTCCCAGAACACTCCCCCCACCTCCCAGCTCTGGAGGTCACAGCTTCTAGGCCCCAGAGTGCCACTGAAACCAAATAAACTTCAGCTGTCTAAAAAAAAAGTTTTAGGGAAGAAAAATATGGAAGTCATAAATAGTAAGGGACCTATAATTTTTCATGTAAATTTAATTAAATTATTGCTTTTTAATTAACAAATAATAACTTGACAAAGAAAGAAAAGAAATCATTATAAAAACCTATATAGTCATGTCCCCCCCCCCCAAATTGTGCATTGCTTATGTCCAAGTAATCTGTACTGTACTTCCTTCACATAGACACACACATATGTGTACATATGTAAATATGTATCTATATCTCTATCTATATATATCTATGTCTATGTCTATTGATATATATCTATATCTATATCTTTATTTATATCTATATAGATATGTAGCTAGATTATATGGATATATAAATAGTTGGACAGCATATTTCATCAAGAATCCGGCAGAATTGTGGTTGCTCATTGCATTGATCATATTTTTCACATCTTTCAAAGTTGTGTTCAACAATATTATTATCTAATTTGTTTTTCTGCTTCTTTACACTAACAGTTCATGCCTATCTCCTAAGGATTCTCAGAATTGAGACACTTCATGATTTCTTATAGCAAAAGAGTTTCCAGCACATGAACATACCATAATCTGTTTATCATTTCTTCAATTGTAGAACACTCTCTCCATTGCTAATTCTTTAAAGTGAACAGCTCTAAATATTTTCCTACATATGTATCCTTTCCCTCTTCCTCTGATGTCTTTCAGATTATAGACCTATTAGTCCAAAGGGTATACAAAATTCAATCACTTTTGAGACATAGTTCTAAGTTGTTTTTTATAATATCTGGACCAGTTCACAGTCCCACAAGGAGTGCTTAAATTTCCCTTTCTTACACAGCCCCATCAGCAATTCTCATTTTTTGTTGTCATCATTGCCAATCTATGGTTCAGTGTGGATCATCAGAGTTGTTTAGTTTACATTTCTCTATTAGTGATTTGGAATATTTTATATAGTTTATGGTTGTATTTTTTCCCCTCTGAAAACTGTTTAAGAATATATTTCCTTTCATCTCTCTCTCTCTCTCATATTTTAATATCAAGTAATAGCAGTTATGCTTATGAATAAATATGAATTGATTAATATATAACTTAGAAATTAGACTTTGATCTGAGAATTCTCCTATAGATATTTATTTCCATTTAATTGTTTTTCCTCTAATTTTAAATAAATTGGTTTTGTTGTGCAAAAACAAATATCCTTTGCTACATTATATAAGCAAAATCACCTACTATAAATTCTGTGACAATTTTCCATCCAAAAATCTAAGAGGTAATTTTTTTTTTCTTTGCCCTTCTTATTTGCTTATGATGTTATAATTTATATATGCCATATATACAGGTGCATCTTATATTGGAATTTGGAGTGAGGTGTTATTCTACAAATCATTTCTGCCACACTGCTTTCCATTTTCCTAGAAATTTTTGTCAAACAATAAGTTTTACCCCACTAACTGGAATTTTTGTTTTATCAGACTCTTGTCAAATTTACTTCTGTATATTATTATGTAGTCTAAACATATCCATGGAACACTATTTCTTAGGCAAAATAAAAATGTTTTCATGATTGCAACCTTGCAGAAAAAAAAAATTTTGGTCTTTATTAATTTGTTTACTTTTAATTTACAAGATTCAGTTCCACAATCCCTTGGATTTCAAATTTTCTACCCCCTCTCCCCTCATCCCACCATGGTAGCATATAATCAAGTTTAAGATCTGCAAATACTTTAACATTAGACATTAGTCAGATTATAAAGAAGGATTGTACCAGAGGGAATGAACAATGGGAAAGAGGAAACAATACCAAACAAGAAAAAGAAAGAGAATGGGTACTTTGCTTCAATCTGCATTCAAACTCTGTTCTTTCTAGTTCTTTCTCTCAATGTAGACATCTCTCTCCATCATGAGTCTTTTGGAGTTGTCCTATAACCCTGCAAAGTTGAGAAGAGTCTTGTCTATCAAAGTTAGTCATCATACATATGTTGTGTCTGTAATTGTGTACAATTTTCTACTGGTTCTGCTCTTCTCACGAAGCATCATTTCATATAACCCTCTTCTGGTAGATATGAAGTCCATCTTCTCCTCATTTCCTATAGCACAATAGTATTCCATTAAATTCATATATCACAACTTGTATAGCCATTCCCCAATTGAAGGGTATCCTCTTGACTTCCAGTTTTTGCCTAAACAAAAAGAGCTGATATATATATATATATATATATATATATATATATTTGTACATATTGGTCTTCCTCACACTTCTATATTCTCTTTGGGATACAACCTTAGAAGTAGTATTGTTGAGTGAAAGGATAGGAAATTATTTATAGCCTTTTGGACATAGTTGAATTGGTTGAATCAGTTCACTACTCCACCAGCAATGCATTAGTGTTCCAATTTTTCCACATCTTCTCCAGCATTAGTCAATTTTCTTTTTTGTTATCTTAGCCAAGATGTGGTACCTCAGAGTTGTTTTGATTTGCATTTCTCTAATCAGTAGTGATTTAGAGCATTTTTTTTCATATGCTTAGAGATATCTTTAATTTCATCATCTGTAAACTGCATGTTCATATCTTTTGACCATTTATCAATTGGGGAATGACTTGTATTCTTATGGATTTGACTCAGTTCTCTGTATATTTTAGAAACGAGGTTTTTATCAGAGACATTGATTGTAAAAATTCTTTCCCAGTTTTTCACTTCCCTCTTATTCTTGGTTACATTGACTTTGTACAAAAGCTTTTCAATTTAATGTAATCTTTTCAATTTGGTGTAATCAACATTATCCATTTTGCATTTTATAATGCTCTCTGATTCTTGTTTGGTCATAAATCTGATGGGTAAACTATTCCTTTCTTTCCTAGATTGCTTACAGTATCAGCCTTTATACCTAGATCATATACCCATTTAGACTTGATTTTGGTATATGGTATTAGATAATGGTCTATTGCTCAGTTTCTGCCATAATATATTCCAGTTTTCCCAGCAGTTTTCATTTTCTGAGATGGGGTTATTTAAGTAATCTACTTCCTCTTCAGTTCATCTGGGCAACATGTATATTTGTAAATATTCATCCATTTCACTAAGGTTGTCAAATTTATGTGCATACAATTCAGCAAAATAATTCCTTATTATTGTTTTAATTTCCTATTCATTGAAGTTAGATTTACTCTTTTCATTTTTGATACTCATAATTTGGTTTTCTTCTTTCTTTTACTTTTTATCATATTGACTAAGGGTCTATCAATTTTATTGTTTTTTCACAAATCCAGCTCTTTGTTTTATTTATTAATTCAATACTTTTCTTAATTTAAATTTTATTAATTTCTCCTTTGGTTTTCATTGTTTCTAATTTAGTATTTAATAGGGGATATTCAATTTGTTCTTTTTCTAAATTTTTCAATTGCTTACCCTTTTCATTGACCTCCATTTTATCTGATATATACATATATTCACTCAGGGAAATAAAACTTCCCCTAAGAAACAACTTTGCTGTATCCCACAAGTATTGGCATGTTGTCTAATTATTGTCATTCTCTTGAATGAAGTTAATGCTTGATTCTATATTCATGTTTGACCTACTCATTCTTTAGGATTAAGTTATTTAGTTTCCAAATCGTTTTTAGTCTATCTTTCCATGGCCTATTGCATATGATCTTTATTAAATCATGATCTGAAAATGATGCATTTAATAGTTCTGCCTTTCTGCACTGATTTGTGAGGTTTTATGCCATAGTACATTTTCGATTTTTCTGTTATGTGCTATGAACAACTGAGAAGGTGTATTTCTTTGTGTCCCCATTCAGTTTTCTCCAGAGAAGTATCATATAAAACCTCTCTAAAATTCTATTCACCTCCTTAATTTCCTTCTTGTCTATTTTGCGGATAGATTTAGTGAGCTGAGAGAGGGGGAGGTTAAGGTCCCCCACTAGTATAGTTTTGCTATTTATTTCTTCCTTTAATTCCCTTGACTTCTCTTGTAGGAATATGGATGTTATACCACTTGATGCATATATGATAAGTAATGATATTGCTTAATTCTTGATGGTGCCTTTTAGCGGGATATATTTTCCTTTCTTATCTCTTTTAATTAGATCTATTTTCGCTTTTGATTTATTTGAGGTAAGAATTACTACTCCTGCTTTTTTTTAACTTTAGCTGAAGGATAATATATTATTCTCCAGCCCTTTACCTTTACCCTGTGCATACACCCTTGTTTCAAATGTGTTTCTTGTAGACAATATATTGTAGGATTATGTTTTTTAATCAATTCTGCTATCTACCTCCATTTTATGGGAGAGTTCATCCCATTCACATCCCCATTTATGTTTACTATCTTTTTCTTTCCCTCCATCCTGTTCCCTCCCCTTTGTATGTTTTTGTTGCTTCCTTATCCCTTCAAAGAGGGATTGACATAACTGTTTTCCTTAAGGGAAGGTTTTAAAGGATTTCCTTTTGACCCCTGCTTCTCTCAGTATTCCCTCCCTGTGAACCCCCACTTTACCTACACTTTCCCCTTTTATTTCCCACCCTTCTAACCCCATCCCACCTTCTTACCCTCCCTTTACCCCTCCTACTGCCTATAGGGTACAATGGATTTTTATACTTCGTATGTTATTCCCTCTTTGACCCCAAACCAATGAGAGTAAAGTTCATATAGTGCTCCTCTCCCACCCTCCTTTCACTCTATTATTGTGTTTTTGTGTCTTCTCCCATTAGAATATTAAACTTAACTGATTATGTAGATCCCTCTTTGAAACAGGACCAGTGAGAATAATGTTCATAAGATGTTCATCTCCCTTTCTCCTTCCTCTCTACTATAGTAAATTTTTATGCCTCTTCATATGGAATACTTTATCTTTGTCTGCCTCCTACTTTCCTTTTATCCCATTACAGTCCCTCTGAACCCCTTAATACGTTTTTTTGTAATCATAAGGTTAGTTCATTTATACTCAAACCCTCTATGTATATACATATTTGTTTTCTTTTTTGGAAGGCAATGAGGTTAAGTGACTTGCCCAAGGTCACATAGCTTTTAATAGTGAAGTGTCTGAGGCTGGATATGAACTCAGGTCCTCCTGACTCCAAGGTCAGTGCTCTATTAACTGAGCAACCTAACATACACATATATGTATATAGATATCCTTTTTAAAGGTCATCATAATCATATAAGTTTCAAAATATTGACAGGTATCAGCTTCTTACATAAGGATGTAAATAGTTTGCTCTTATTTAATCCCAAGTTATATGCATGTGTAGGTGAGTGTGCATGTCTGTGTGTGTATATGTGTGTGTGTGTGTGTGTATGTATGTTCTTTAGTTACCATTTTATGGCCTTCTTAATTCTTGTAATTGGAGATCAAATTATCCATTGAGCACTGGATTTTTCATAAGGAAGGTCTGGAAATCCCTTATTTCATTAAAAGAACATCTCTTTGCCTGAAAGATTATTTATGCTCAGTTTTGTAGGGTAGTTGATCCTTGGTTGCAGACCTAGACTTTTTGCCATATGAAATATCAAATTCCAATCTCTCCAGTCTTTTAATGTAGAACCTGCTAGGTTCTGTGTAATCATGAATGTGGGTTGGGGTCCCTTTCAGGAGGAGTATGGTGAATTCTTTGATAACTAGTTTACCTTTTGATTATAGGACTTCAGGACAGTTTTCTTTGAAAATCTCTGGCAGGATGTTGTCTAGGCTACTTTTTAAATTTTAATTAAACTTTATGTTTATTTTTTTGTTCACATCATTCATTTCCACAAGATTTTGAGTTACAAAATTTCTCCCCATCTTTCCCATACCCACCACCCCAAAACAGAGATCCCACTGAATACTACCTCCCCCAATCTGCTCTCTCCTATATCCTCCCCCATTACTCCTCTGATTTTCCAGTAGAGCAAAAAGGATCTCTATGTCCCAGTGCCTGAATAACTTATTTCCCAGTTGCTCATAAAAATATAATGTATTTTTTAAACATTTGATTTCAAAACTTTGAATTCCAGATTCTTTTTACTTCCTTCATCATCATCCACTCTTACAGAGAAGATAAGCAGTTCAATATAGGTTGTACATGTGTAGCTATGCTACACATAGTGTTCATAGTGGATTTATTGTGACAGACTGAATGTATTTCCCTCCATCCTATCCTGCCTCCCACTTGTTCTGTCCTGTACTTTGACCCTGTCCCTTTTCAAAAGTGTGTGCTTCCAACTTCCCTCCCTCAAGCCTGCCCTCCCTTCCATTATCTTCCCTCTCATTCCCTTCCCCCCTACTCTCCTGTAGGGTGAGATGCCCTATTTAGTGTGTATGTCATTCCCTCACTGAGTCAAATTCAATGAGAGTAAGGTTGAGCCATTCCCTTTTGCCTTTCTGTTCTTCCCCTACATTGTAAGAGTTTTCCATAACCTCTTCTGTATGAGATAATTTACCCCATTCTGTATATCCCCATCTGCTCTCATTATATTCCTCTCTCACCTCTCAAATACACCTTTTAATTATCATCCCTTCCCAATTCATTGGTCCTGTGCCTCTGTCTATGTATATTTGTAAACATATATAAATACAATCATATATGTATTGATATGCACATATACTATCCTATATATATATATATATGGATATATATATATGGATATATGGATATATAGTGTGTATATATATATATGTGTGTGTGTGTGTGTGTGTGTATGTATGTATGTGTGTGTGTATATATATATATATATATATATATATGTATTCCCTTAACTATTCTCATACTGAGAAAAGTTTCCTAAGATACAATTACCACTTTTGTAGGAATATAAATAGTTTAACTTTGATAAGCTCTGTATGATTTCTTTTCCCTGTTTACCTTATGCTTCTCTTGCTTCTTGTATCTAATTTTCAAATTTTCTATTCAACTGTGGTTTTTTCATTAAGAATGCTTGAAGGTCCTCTATTCCACTGAATGACCATATTTTCTCCTGAAACATGATTCTCAGTTTTGCTGGGTATGTGATTCTTGGTTTTATTCCCAGCTCCTTTGACCTTTGGAACATCATATTCCAAGCCTTTCAATCCTTCAGTGTAGAAGCTACCAGATCCTGTGTTATCCTGATTGTGTTTGCACAATATTTAAATTGTTTTTCCTAGCTGATTTTTTTGTTATTTACAATTAAGGTCAAATATTATATTATTTATTGCTACATAACAATGTGTAAGCAAAGTGCATCTGTGTACAGGCCATGTTCTTGGGACCAGGTACCATGAAAAAAAGAATAAATTTTTGTCATCTTACACACAGTACCATAAGAAGTTATGAAAGGAGTGGTTTCAACAAACCTGAGAAGCTGTGTAGGAAGTGATGCAGGGTAAAGTGAACAAAACTAGGAGAACAGTTTATGTAACATCAACAACCTTCAAGGAATTTTGAAAGTCATAAGGACTACATTCAATACAATTGACAGGCATTTCAGGATACCTGAGAGAATGCTTGCTAGCTAGCACCCAAGAAAGAATTTATGAACTTGAGGCACTGAGTGAAAAACATTTTTTTAGCATGGAAAACAAGAATTCTGAATTGTGGACGGGGGTGGAGCATATGTGAAGGAAAGAATATGAGTTTTTCATAATTAGCACAGCTAAGGAAACACTGTGACCTAAGCCCTTTTTTTCCCCCAAATGCTTTATTAACTTTTGGTTTACATAATTCATTTCTGTCAGATTTTGGGTTAAAATTTTGTCCCCATTTTCCCCCTAACCAACACCCCAGAATAACAGTCCCCTCAACCAATATCCCGTCAACTTATCTGCTCTCTCCCATCTCTTCTCCATACCTCCTTCGACTTTTCCAGTAGGACGAGGTGAATCCCCACACCCCATTGCCTGCACATCTGATCTCCCAATTATATGCAAAAAGTATTAATCATACAATTTATAATTTTTTTAAATTGATTTTAAAAGGAAGATAAGCAACTCAATATATGCTGTACATGTGAAACTATGCAAAACATTACCATAGTAGACATATTGTAAAAGACTGACTATAATTCCCTCCCTCCCCTCCTACCTTCCACCTGGTCCACTACCCATCTTGATCCTGTCCCTTTTCAAAAGTGGGTGTTTCCAACTTCCATTCCCCCAGCCCACCCTTGCCTCCACCACATTACCCCTTCCCTTACCCCCATGCTCTGGGAAGGTGGGACACCCTATTTAGTATGCATGCCATTCTCTCCCTGGTCCAAATTCAAGGAGAATAAGGTTTTCCTTTTTTTGCCTTCCTGTTCCACACCTGCCCTGCAACCACCTTCCCCTGCCTCTTCTACACATGACAGTTCACCCCATTGTCTCTCCCCCTTCCCCCTGACCACATTATTCTCTTACCTCTTAAACTCAGCTTTTAAGTATCATGCCTTCCTGTTAAATTTGACCTGTGCCCTCTATCTATATATACCTGAAAACATATATACACACATTCACTTATGTATTCATATGCCCATATACTGTTCTTCAACTATTGCCATACTGAGAAAAGCTTCATCAGTTACAGTTATTGTTTTTCCCTGTAGGAATGTAAATAGTTAAACTTTGATAAGTTCATAGTGATTTCTTTTCCTTGCTTACCTTCTCAAACATCTCTTACTTCCTGTATCTGAATGTCAAATTTTCTAATCAACTCTGTTTTTTTCCTCAAGAATGCTTCAAAGTCCTCTATTCCACCGAATGAGCAAATTTTCCCCTGAAACATGATACTCAGTTTTGCTGGGTAGGTGATTCTTGGTTTTAATACCAGCTCCTTTGCCCTCCAGAATGTAATATTCATGCCCTTTGATCCCTCAGTGTAGAAGCTGCCATATCCTGTGTTATCCTGATTGTGTTTCCACAATATTGAAATTGTTTCTTCCTGGCTGCTTGTAATATTCTCTCCTTGATCTGTGAATTCTGGAACCTGGCTAAAATATTCCTATGGGTTTTCTTTTTGGGACCTTTTTCAGGAAGTGATTGTTGGATTCTTTCAACCTCTATTTTGCCCTCTGGTTCTAAAACATCCGGGAACTTTTCCTTGAGAATTTCTTGAAGGATGTTTTCTAGATTCTTTCTTTGATCATGGTCTTCAGGTAGTCCATTAATTTTTAGATTGTCTCTCCTGGATCTATTTTACAGGTTAGTGGTTTTTCCCATGAGTTATTTCACATTGCCTTCTATTCTTTCATTTGTTTGGATCTGCTTAATGGCATCTTGATTTCTCATAAAGTCACTAGCTTCCCTTTGCTCCAGTCTAATTCTGAAGGAATGATTCTCCTCAGTGTGCTTTTCAGATTCTTTTTCCGTCTGGCAAAGTTGGCTTTTTAAGACATTCTTCTCCTCATTGCCTTTTTAAGCCTCTTTTGCTATTTGAGTTAGTCTGTTTTTTTAAAGTGTTTTTTTTTTTTCTCAGTCAGGCTGTTGACTCTCATTTCATACTTTTCTTGCATCTTTCTCATTTCTCTTCCTAATTTTTCCTCTAGTTCTCTTATCTTCTTCTTAAGGTCCTCTATGGACTGTAGCCAGCTTATATTTTCATTTGGCACTTTTGGTGCAGGAGTTCTGACCTTCCAGTCCTCCTCCTGTTCCATGCTTTGATCCTATTTGCCCCCCAAATATGAATCTAATGTTGCATTTTCCTGTTTATTTTCTTTCCTTTGCCTAGGCATATTGCCACTCAATTACTTGACTTTTGGGCTTGTTGCCACAGTATGTCTTTTCCACCAGCCAGGGAACTTCCATCCCAAGCTTTGGGGTTTTCTCAGCTTCCAGAAGTATTATGCAGAAGTATATCTGGGAATTGGGTGGCCTCTGTGAAGCCTCCACACACTCTGGCAAGCTGGTCACAATCTCCAAGACCTCCACCCCACATTTCAATCAAGATCCAAGAAGGGTAAAGCCAGAGTGCTAACCCCCTAGACTCATCACCAGATCCCTCTACAGTCTGCAGGCCATGAGCAGAAGCTGCAACTGAAACTGTAAAATAGTGGCTGTGCTGCAGTTCCTCAGTGGCTTCTTGCCCCCAGGGGAAGAAGCTGACACATTCTCCCAACCAGTCCCGATGTCCATAGGGCAATAGCCTCTCACTTTGTCCTAGGCATCTATGTGTTGATAATTCTGGACAAGCCACAGCTGCTGGTATTCTGGGCTCCCTCAATCTGGCTGCTGGTCTGGCTGCCCTGGGGCTATAACTGTGGCTCACACAGGCCTGGGCTTGGCTCCCAGAGTGCTGAGCTGGCCATTCTCTGCCAGCCTGCAGGACTGTCCTCAGTGGGAGGTTAGCTTCTCCGTGTAATTTTGTGGGTTCTGGAGCTCCAGTGGTTGTTCATAGTCCCCCTTTACATAATCTTTAAGTGGTGTGGGCTGGAGCTCCACAGAAGTGCTGTTTCTACTCCACCATCTTGACTCTGTCCCCCTCTTAGCTTCTTTTAATATTTTCTCCTTGATCTGGGAAATCTGGTACCTGGATATAATATGCCTAGGGGATTCCTTTATGGGATCTTTTTACAGAAGTGATCAATGGATTCTTTCAACCTCTATTTTGCCCTCTGGTTCTAAAACATCAGGGCATTTTTCTTTGAGAATGTCTTGAAGGATGATTTCTAGGTTCTTTTTTTTATCATGATTTTCAGGTAGTCCAATAATTTTAAATTTCTTTCTCCGCGATCTTTTTTCCAGGTCAGTATTTTTTCCAATGAGATATTTCACATTGCATTCTATTTTTCCATTTATTTGAATCTGTTTAATAGTATCTTCGTTTCTCATAAAGTTACTAGATTCCATTTACTCCAATCTAATTCTGAAGAAATGATTCTCTTCATTGAGCTTTTGAGATTCTTTTTCTGTATGGCAAATTTGTCTTTTATGGCATTGTTCTCCTCATTGGATTTTTGAGCCTCTTTTGCCATTTGAGTTAGTCTATTTTTAAGGTGTTATTTTCTTCAGTCAGGTTTTTGACCTTCTTTTCATGTTTTTTTTTTTTTCCATCATTCTCATTTCTCTTCCCAAATTTTCCTCCACTTCTCTTATTTGGTTTTCAAAATTCTTCTTAAGCTCCTCCATGTCCTGTAAACAGTACATATTTTTCTTGGAAGCTTTTGGTACAGGATTTCTGACCTCATTGTCTTCCTCCTATTCCACGTTTTGACCCTTTTTGTCCCCAAAATAGGAGTCTAAAGTCGTATATCTCTGCTTTCTTTGCTTCATTTGCTTTCTCATGTTGCCATTTAATACTTGTCTTTTGACCTTTATGCCACTCTAGATCTTTGCTTCCAGAGAGGAGAGCTTTTTCCCAAAAAGCTGGGGTTTTCTCAGCTGCCAGATCTATTAGTTGTCTGCTGTCTCTGTAACCTCCACATGCTCTGACTCACTGTTCACACACCCTAGGACTTCCACCCAAGACAGAGATCCTGATCCAAGCAGGTTAATGTAAGAACAATTACCCCTCAAACCAGTTGCTTGGTCACCCTACAGTCTGCAGGCCAGGAGCTCTGAAGCAGTCACACAGTGACAAGGCTGCATGGCCTTGGTGCATCAGCTGCTTCTCCCACGGAGGGTGGGAGGGAGTGGGGGCAGAGTCCAGACATCACTCCCGGACTCCCTATTCCCAATTATCACACTGACCTCTCCCATTATCCTTAACATCTATGTGTTGATAATTCTGGAAATTGCTACAGCCACTGGTTATCCACTGCCCCGAATTCCCAACAGCTGTTCATAGCCACTCTTGAGAGTAAAACCATGGCCTTATTCGAGGCTGGACTCTGTTCCAAGAGCACTGTGATGGCCCCTTCCTGCCAGCCTGTCAGTCTGTCTTCAATGGAGGTTAGTTTCTCTCTGTCACTTTGTGGATTCTGTAGCTCTAAAGTTTGTTTAAAGTCATTTTTTACATGTATGGGAGGAGGTGGAAGCAAGAGCCACACAAAAGTCCTGTTTCTACTCTGCCATCTTCAGGCTGCTTTTTTCATCATGGCTTTCTGGTAGACTAATAATTTTTAGGTTATTCTCCCTGGATCTGTTCTCCAGATGAGTTGTTTTTTTCAGTGAGGCATTTTACACTTTCTTCTAATTTTTCAATCTTCATGTTTTCCTTGATTGACTCTTGGCACATGATAGAGTCCTTAGCTTCAATTTGACTGATTCTAATTTTGTGTGAACTATTTTCTTTGGTTATTTTTTGAAGGGCCTTTTTCAGGAAGGTGTTTTCTCCAGTTATATTTTGAACCTCTTGTCCCAGTTCACAAATTTATCTTTTTAAAGAATTGTTTTCTTCAGTGAGATTTTTTTTCTGATTTATTCACTGTAGAATTAAATTTATCTTTTGCTTCTCTAATTTGGCTTTTAAAATCTTTCTTGACCTCCTCCAAAAATGCTTTTTGGTCTTATGACAAGTTTTTATTTCATTCTGTGGTCTCAGGTATGAGTACAGAGTCTTTGTTCTTCTCTGCATTTCATTGTTATTGCCTGCTATAATAACTTCAGATCAATTTTCTTGCCTTTCTCTTGTCTTCAGCTTCCTTTTTTCCCATTGTGATTTCCTATTTCCTGATTTCTCAGGCTGGGAGGTAGAGGCCTGATTGTTGACTTTGTGTGCTGTAGCCTCTGGGTGTCTAAACTGAGGCCAAGGTCAGGATACTCAGTATTTCCCCAGAGTTTCCCTAAGGCTCATAGAGTAACCTGTGGTTGAGGGGTGGTTTGGTGGCTTCAGATTTCTGCCTCTATGTCCCTGGGCTACAGCTCAGGCAGGCTTAGCAGCTGGCAGCTAGAAATGCTGTGGTCTGTAGATTCCCCTGGTGGTGCTAAGTTATACCTGGGCTTGTGTTGTTAGTGCTTGCTGGCTCCACCACCATGGACTTTGGGAGCTCTTGTTGGTCAGGTGAGGTGGGGCTTGTTGGGACCCCTCCTGCTCTTCACTCCTGACTCTTTACTGCCTCAGTTATACCTATTCTCAGTGATTATTAAGCCTGGGGCTATTTCTGCTATTTCAGGATTTTACTCTGGGTGTGACATTTTTCTGTGTGTATTCTGGGTCATGGAGGTGGAATTGGAGCAGCTAGAGTTTACTTTGCCATCTTGGTTTCTGGGAAATGAAGTATGTGATTTTTAGTCTTCCATGCTATGGGCTGATCGCCCCAGGGGAAACTGCTTTCTCTGCTGCAGGCCCTGCTCTGTCTCTTACCCAGCTCTAAAGAGTCCTCAATTCTGGGGTGAGACACAGATGAAGCTCCTTCCAATCACCCTTGGGGTGGGTAAATCTGCTGGCTGGGGCTTTCTTCTGTAGTCTGCTCTCTCGTCTATGCTGTTGCAGCCCCCCATGTGCTCTGTGCTCTCCCTGCCTAGACCTACATGGGCACTTTCCTGTGCTAGGAATCTGACAGGCTCTGTCTCTCAGTGGATTCTGTTACTTTAAAAAGCAGAAGATTTAAAATCTAATCTTACTAGTTTCTCCATTACCATATCTAACATTATATCCCTTGAGATACTTGACTGTTTTTCTCCCAGGTTGATTTCATCATTAGTAGTAGTAGCAGTAGTTGCAGTAGTAGTAGTAGTAGTAGTAGTAGTAGTAGTAGTAGTAGTAGTAGTAGTAGTAGTTGCAGCAACAACAGCAGCAGAAGTAGTAATAGTTAGTTACTTAAAACCTTATACTCCTAATATACATCTAATCTAATCACATGTTGGTGTAATTTCAATGATATGGTATCTTTTAGATTTTTTGTCCCTATATTCATTAAGGATAGTGGTCCATAATTTTCAAGATCATATTTACATCTTAGAAATAATTAATTAAACCCATTCTTCACAAATATTTATTAATTTCACTGATTGCAAAAAATATCACAGTTTCTATTAATTTTTTTCATTTGTTTCATTTGTTGTGTCATGTTTTTTTTTTTTAATTGGTAATCTGCTATCCTATAATTTCTTCCTAATCAAATTACCTTATGGCTCAGAGAAATCAAACAAACAAAACAGTTATATTTGTTATTTCAAAATCTTTTAGTTTTAAATTTCATTTTAGTTTTATTGATCTCATATTTGATTTTCAAGATCCTTAGATTGGTATTTATTTGGGGACAGTGTTAATTTATTGGTTTTCTTTTGTTTTAGTTGTATGCCCAATTCATCAATTTGTTCTCTCTTTTGTTCTTTTTTTCCCTTTAGAAGAGGGAAGCCAAGGCATTTGGGGTTATTTGATTTGCCCAAGGTCACACAGCTAGTTAAGTGTCAAGTGTCTGAGGCTGGATTTGAACTCAGGTCCCCCTGACTCCATTGCAAGTGCTCTATTCACCACCCCACCCAGCTGTCCTATTTCTCTTTTGTTGCTGAAAATATTTAGAGATATAAAATTTCCCTTAAGGACTGCTTGGGTCAACACCCACAAATATCAATATTTTGTTTCATTGTTATTATTTTAATGCAATTATATATTGTTTAAAATATTTGTTGCTTGACCAACTCATTCTTTTGGATTAAGATATTTAGTTTCCATTTAATTTCTTCAGTGGTCCATCATTATATGTAATTCATTTCATCCCAATCTGTAAAAGCTGGTTTTAAGATTTCTGATTTTCCATAATTTGTTTCTAGAATTTTCATTTAACATATTAAATTCTGCTTTCTAATCCATTCAGCTATTATCTTCCCTTTTATGGATCAGTTAATCCAATTGTCATTTAGAATTAGGATAATAAATTATGAATTTCCCTCTGTTCTCTTATCTGATACTTCTTTGTTTCTGGCATCAACTTTACAAAGAAGAAGATGGAGAGAAAGAGTGTGCTTAGCATCAGTGTTGTATTTTTTTATGCATTTTGCTTCCACTTCCTCACTCTTTTTTTTGTTCCTCTCACCCAAAGTCCAGTCAAAAATTCTCATCCTTTCTTTCTTTACTTTTACACACCTCTTGAAGGACACTTACACACCTCTCTAAGCAATTTTTTGGCAATGGTTTTCAGGTAGTCCAGTGATTCTTAAATCATTTTTCCTTCAAATGTTTTCCTGGTCAACTGTTTTAACAATTATGTATCCATATAACATAAAAATCAAATGACATATAAGCCTTTTTACTATTGTAATTGTTCTTGTCACATGGAATAATTATCTTACATTTAGTTGTTTCAGTTTCCAATGAGTTTGTTGCTTGGACAAGGTTTTCTACCTCTCATACCAAGAAATTTTCTTCTCTTTTAAAATTATTTTCCATAGCTTTTATTTTTTCCTAAAATTTTTCACCAACTTTTTATGTCTTTCTCTCTAGGTCTTCATTCTAGCACACTCAGGTTATTTTTAATGATTAAAAAGTGTTTTCTTTATGTCTTTTAGAAATTCTAGTTACATGTGTGTCCAAACTAAGTATGTCTTTTTGACCTGGTTAGTAGAAGTTTTACAGTAATTCTCTTCTTGATTTCTGTTATGACCACCTCTGCAAATATAAAAGCTGTTTTATGGTAGAAACCTTTTGCTTCTCAGTTTTCTAATTCTTTCAGTCTTCCTTCCTGACTTTGGATTTGTGAAATAGCCAGAGTCTATGTGCTTTTGATGGCAATGTACTTTTATCTGTTTTGTGTCCTCTTGGATCCTATAATTGCTTTCTTTGGGTATTATGCATTGTCTTAATATACTATCTGAAGGGAGAAATAAGTTTGGAAATTTGCCTGCTTTCAGTGGGCCTAAAGAGGACTGATCAAAAGGAAGAACCTTATCTGAACACTTAAAATTCCTATTTGGGTTTTGGTTTAAGCAACATAAATGCAGGTTTGTCCCTGATTATAATTTCAGTAGACTATGATGCAGCCACTGTCATTTTACTAGAAAGTGCTGCTGGCTCTGAGTGACAAAACAAGGTCCTCTTTGTCCTAGGCTTCTTGTCCTAGAGATTCCACGGTATTCTTCAGACTTGTTTAGGGGAAAACCCTGCTAAATCTCAGGAATAGAATCATAGAGCTGCTATTTGTTTGTGTAACTACTCCTCACTCAGTGTATAACTCAGAATACACTCCTCCTCTTGTGAAGAACTGCTAAAAGTAGGCAGAAGTCTTCTCTGTCTTCCCTGTATCTCCAATCCTATAATAGATAGTGAATAACAAAGCTACTAGGTGTCACCTGTTACTCTTTCATGTCTAAGTCATACCATTCTTTGTGGGTCTAGGACTTCTACTTGTCTTCATGACATCCATGGATAGATTCACATTTATTACCTATACTGGAAAGCTCGCACAATGTACTTCTGACTAGAACCTATTACTGCTGTCCACAGTCCTCTGCCATTTTCTATATGCCAATCTGAATTGAAAAATAACTCACTGAAATTTTTTCTTTGCTTTTTTGTGTGTTCAATGCTAGGTCAGGTATGCTTTTTAGAAAATTGTATGTTAGTCATGGATGAAAATTCAGCTGGATTCCTTCCTGATAAATCATTAATTTGTCTAATATTTAAGACTTAAAATTTCAAAAATTAGAGAAGCAACTTGGAAAGTTATATAGATAAACTATATTTTAAAAAGATAAATAATTGAAAATCTGCAAATGGTTAAAAGTTGAAATTTAATAACATGAAAAAATATTTACAGATCCTATTTAGAATATTATATTCAAATTTGGGAACCACAGTAAAAGGAGAATATTAACATGTTTCAGAATGTCCATAAAATAGGGGGCAGAGCCAAGATGGTGGAGTAGAAGCAAGAAGTTCTGTGAGCTCCTGCCACAACCACCTCCAATACATGTAAAATATGACTCTAAACAAATTTTAGAGCTACAGATCCCACAAAGTGAAAGAGAGAAACAAATCTCCCACTGAAGCCAGCCTGCCAGGCTGGAAGGGTTTACTCATTGAGCTGGGAGCCAAGCTGTAATGCTAATGGAATTTAAAGGTCCCCTTCTATTGCCTTGGTTTTTGGGTTGTGTTAAAACACAGAGCTTGTGAATGGGATGTCCTTGTTAATGTGAAGACAGGTGGCTGAACTGGCAGGAGTTGGTGCCATGGATAGACAGGCCCAAGCAGAGAGAGGCCAAAAGAACTTGGGAGCAGCATTGTGGAGGCAGAGAAAAAGAGAGAATTGCCATGGGCCAGAGTTTCGGTGAGGGAGGGAGGGAGGGAGGGAGAGAGAGAGAGAGAGAGAGAGAGAGAAACTGCCAGCCAAAGTCACCCAGATTGCTGAGGGCCAGTTGGAGCTTCCCAGGACTTTGGAGAACTGCTACTTGGAGCTGCCAGGACCTGAGGAGGCATGACTATGGTGCTTGTATTTTTCCTGTCTGTTTTGCTGTTACTTTCCCAGATTTGTCTACTAGTAAATTACAGTGCTGTTGTTCCAGAGGTCCTGGAACCTTGCTGTTGGTTCAGAAGATCTGAAGGAGGATTTTCTTGTTGTATGTTTACAGAAATCCTGGAGGAGGGTCTTGCTGATGTTTTTAGGGGTCCTGAGACTGTTCTGCAGGCAAAGAGTTAATTGATGAGGAGGTTGCCAATGTATATTCTGGCTTTGTTAAGCTTTGTCTTCCCAGGAAGAGAGATTGCTGAGAACTTGCCTTGTGTCAAGATGAAGAAAAGACCTCTCATTGGGTGTTGAATGCTATGATGATATCATAATCTTGCTGTGGCTTAGGTGTAGATGGCCATTGTGCTCTGCACTGCCCCTTTGAGAAGGTGCTTGGTGGTAAGTGATGATAATTGTAATTCAGTTGTGATTCAGGGGTGGACTACTTTGGTTTTTGTGCTTTGTGACTGTGTACTTTGTTTATGATGGGAAACTAACCTCCAGTTGAATAAAGAGAAGACTTTGTGATTCACTAAATGAATGTGCTACCCAAGGGTGCAGTAATTGGACCTTCGTACTTTGTGATTGAATTGAGAACTTATACTTCTATTTTGCCCTCTTGTTCTAGAATATCAGGGAAATTTTGCTTGATGATTTATTGAAAGATGATATCAAGGCTATTTTTTTGTCATGGCTTTCAGGTAGTAAAATAAATTTTAACTTATCTCTCCTGTATCTATTCTCCAGGTCAGTAGTTTTTCCAATGAGATATTTCACGTTGCCTTGTATTTTTTTTTTATTTTTACTTGTTTGGATCTGTTTTATAGTGTCTTGATTTCTCATAAATTCATTACCGTCCATTTCCTCCAGTCTAATTTTGAAGGAAATATTCTCATCAGTGAGTTTTTCAAATTCCTTTTCCATCTGGGCAATTCAACTTTTTAAGGCAAAATAGACATGGAAAGAACTCAATGATCACCTCTTGAAAAAGATCACAAAAAGAAAACTCCTAGGAATGTTATAGCCAAATTTTAGAATTTCCAGGTAAAGGAGAAAATATTATAAGCAGGCAGGAAGAAACAATTTGAGTATTGTGGAAACACAATCAGGATAACACAAGATCTAGAAGCTTCTATATTAAAGGATTGAAAGGCTTGGAATATGATGTTCTGGAGGTCAAAGGAGCTGGGACTAAAACCAAGAATTACCTACCCAGTAAAACTCAGTATAATGCTGTGGGGGAAAATATGGTCATTCAATGAAATAGAAGAATTTCAAGCATTCTTGATGAAAAAATCAGAGCTGAACAGAAAGTTTGACTTTCAAATACAAGAAGCAAGAGAAGCATGAGAAGGTAAACAGGAAAAATAAATTATAAGGAGCTTTTAAAGTTGAACTATTTACATTCCTATATGGAAAAATGATAACTGTAACTCATGAGACTTTTCTCAATATTAGGATAATTGAAGGGAATATATACACATGTGTGTGTGTATATGAATACACATATGTTTATACAGGATGATGTACATGTTTATAAAGACATATGTAGTGTGTGTATATATGTGTACATGTATACTTAGACAGAGGTCACAGGGTGAGTTGAATAGGGAGGGATGATATTTAAAAAACAAAATTAAGAGTTGAGAGAGGAATATAATAAGAGAAGGAGAAAGGAAGACATAGAATAGGGTAAATTATCTAATATAAAAGAGGCAGGAGAAAACTATTACAATGCAGGGGAAGAACAGGAAGGCAAAAGGAAATGGGTCAATTGTACTGTCCTAGAATTTGGCTTAAGGAGGAAGTAACATACACACTCAATTGGGTATCTTACCCTACAGGAAAGTAGGGGGGAAGTAGATAACAGTGGGGATGATAGAAGGGAGGATAGGTTGAGGGAGAGGGTAGTTAGAAGCACACACTTTTGAAAAGGGGCAGGGTCAAAGAGGAAAATAGAATAAGTGGGTGGCAGGATAGAATGGAGACAAATATGATTGGTCTTTCACAATTTATCGACTATGGAAACATTTTGCATAACTACGCATGTGCAACCCATATTGAATTGCTTGTTTTCCCAGTGGGAGTGGGTGAGGAGGGAAGAAGGGAAAGAATCTGGAACTAAAAGTTTCAAAAACACATGCTATTTTTTTACATGCAACTGGCAAATAAGATATACAGGCACCGGTATATAGCAATTCATCTTCCCTACTAGAAATTTAGACGTGGGATGAGGGACAATTTAAAAGAAGAGAATCAGTATTCAGTAGCACTGCTCATTTTGGGTGGGGTTGGGGGAAAGAAGAGGTGAAGAATGTTGAAAACTAAAAAAATAAACAAATTAACAAGAACAACAACAAAACAAGAAACAAAAAAAGAATGTCCATAGAACTGCAACAAGAATGGTAAAATGTGTTGCATCCATGATGTGTCAGGTTCAGTGTAAAAAGTAGGCACATTTATCTTAAAGATACAGAGTCAAGGAGAAAATGGAAACTATTCTGAATTACCTGATGTAGATACATTGAAAAAGAACTAGATTTTTGTGTTTAGTATAAGAATTAAAAGTAAAAAACAAAAACAAAAATCTATGAACAAAAGGAATTTATAAATGAGCAAATTTAAGCTATATGTGAGGAGAGAAAATGAACTAACATGTATTTAATATTAGAGCTCTCCAAAAATGGAACAAGATCCTTCAGGATAGAGTGATAAATACATTCCCACCTCCCCCAGTTCTTCAAGCAGAGGATGGTTAATAATATGTATGCTATAGTGAAGAGAATTCTTTGGAAATATGGATCACATGATCCTTCTAAAACATATGAGAATTATATATATGTATGTATGTATAATTGACCCTAATTTAAAAATAATTATAAATAGTTAAAAAGGTCGCCTTTATTTTTTTGGAGAGAAAAGAACCAAAAATAATCACACAGCAGAATATAAAAGTAAGAGCTTATTTGAATGAGAACAGCTCAGTTATTGTTTTTACTTTTTTGCTATATAGCCATATTAACTCTTTGACTATTGAGGAATTTAAAGTTATTTGAAATAACTAACTAACAGATGTGCTACCTAGAGCAAAACCTGAGGAAAGAAGTCTTGTCTATTCTCAAGATTATTTCACTTTTAATTCAGAAATACAACCAGAAGTGTATGGAAGAAAAGTAGTAGGAGTTATATAGACAACATTTCAATGAATGCATTTTATTTTGTCCTCTAAGCTGGGAAAAGGAATAATATTATTGTTAAAAATAGTGACATTTATATGTGTGCACGTTATATACTAAACCCCAAATGCCCTAATTGGAAGAACCTGTAAAGATAAAAGAATAATAATTTTGTCTTTTTGCAAGGAAAAAAATTTTGAACACTTTTAAAAGTAGCATTATTTATTTTTACCTTTCTTAAAGTCATTATTTTGATTATATAAAAGTTGGTAATTCCCAAAGTCAAGTGAGACTTTTTATTAAACATTTGTTGCCAACCATTTGATGCCTTGCCATATTATATTTAACCAGTTCAACTATATGCTGTTATAAATTCCCCAGTCTCTTGCTCCTTTATTCTTTTACTAGTAGGCATTGGGGATACAAAGACAAAAGTAATTAGTCCCTATTCTCAAGGAACTTATATTCTAGATATCTATCTACTAAAAATGAATCTGTGACAATTCACTTTTTAATTCTTATGTGATACATTCTTAACTTTGAAAGATGTGACTTTTACATTGTACTTTACATAAGTAGCAGTGACTATCTTCGTATAAATGTCATCAGCAAAACCTTGCAATACCAATCCAAATATTATAACATTATATCCTTGTGAGAGAGTATGACATAGAAGTGCTGGAAGTCCTGGGTCTAAGTCCTTACTATTGTTTAGTTCTTTGACTTTATTGTATATCTCTTTGTGTCTCAGAACATATTATTCATTTGTAGTGTAACAGGGCTACATGTATAGAGCCAGTTTGATGGCATCTTCCCATATAGAGAAGTTGCAAAGCTTACTTCTGAGAGAATTGTAATAACATTTAATGTGTATGCTTTGAAAAGACGTTGAAGCACACAAAGTTATTTTATAATTAATTCTAGCCTGCTAATCACATGGTGAAAGGAAGCCCTTTAGATTTGTTGCATAGTCATAACTGGGAGTGACTTAACAAACAAACAAAAAAACAGGTTGAAACAACAAAATGTAGAGCCCAGAGTCAGTTCTTTTGTATTGGTTTGTATCTTTTGCTTTTGGTATCTGATAACATATAATGCCATAGGTATAAGCCCTTGGGCTTCCTCTCCTCTCATGTACCCATATAAGTACATAATGAGGATTTTTATATATTTTTGGAGTTCAGTTTCTCATGATCCAGGGTCATGGGATTGTCTAGTTTCCAGTTATTAGATAATAACTCCCAGAATAGCCCCAAGGATCCTAGATAGTAATTTCTAGAATTATAGTGATAGACAACCGTATTGGTACTGTGCCATGAGATATGGAGGTGACATAATTGATATTTACTGCAATTGCAAATAAAGACAATATTGCTAAAGTTAACCTGTGAACTTAATGTTGGCAAGATACCTTCTTTGCCTGTTGCCCTATAAAACAAATGAGCACTGGTCAATGAGTGGGGAGAACTGTGGGGAACACATAGGGGAATGCACAGGGGAAACCATGGGGAACCTATAGAGGAGTCTTTGTGTGCCTTGACTGACCTCCATTAAGGCTTTAGGGGAGCCCACAGGGGTATCCATAGAGGAACCCAGAGGAGAATATGACAGTGTAATGCTGTGTATGCCTCAACTGGCCCCCACTGAGGCTTGAAGAGATTTAGGGGAGTGCACAAGTTGTGCCTGTCTCAATTGACCACATCAAGATTTAGGGGTAGTTTGCCCCACTTCATGCCAGCCCCTGTGAGAAGGGTTATTAGGGAATGCTGTAGGAGTTGGTTACCCCATGTATTAGCAATGCAATATCCATAATGCCTATGGCAATTATAAATAGGCTTATGTAGTTATTAATCACAAAATTTACCAGGCTTTCTATATGGGGGATAAAGCTAGAACATTTATTAAAACACCAAATAACTGAATCCCAAAACCAGAAAGTCAAAGCCATCAGAGTAGTTCTGAAATTAGCACATGTAGTTAATGTAGTAAACAACCACATTCTTAAGCTTTCAAAACAGAACAGGTACCTCAGGCAAAGGTCCTTCTCTCCCCACTCACAGCAACTGCTTAGCATCCAGGAAGTATTCTCCCAACACGTCTGGCCCCCCTCAGTTCCGTTCCCTGGCAGTCCCCAACAAGAGTCCTTAGCAGAAATTCTGGCTGGCTCAAAAAGGGGCTTGTGCCTCCACCTCTACCTTGGCCGCTACTGCTGCTGCTACTTCTGCCACCCCTGCTGCCACTGCCATGGCTGTAGTCCCCGCCAGAACACTAGCTTTTCTTCCACTTCCTCTTGCCCCACCCCTTCCTGCTAAGTCAGCAAATTCTACGGGGCATGGAAGATCTTTAAATCCCATAACCTTTACACCCAATTATAAGCAACTTCCTTGGAGAAGACCAGACTAGAATGAAGTAAAATTATTAGCCTCTCTGAACAGATCCAGAGTGAACCTTTTGGAGGCCAGAGTCGCAAAATTCCAGAGTCCCCGTGTGTTATATGTGAAACACCATGTAAAGAGGTATTGGTCCTTTTGCATCTCGATTTGTTCTTTGAAATTTTAGGTGAAGGAGATTAATTTGGATGACTGGAAACTTCACACTTATGAGTTTTGAAACGTCAGCAGGCTTTGCAAGTTCAAGCTAATTTCTCATTTTAGAGGTAGTATAGGTACAAAGAGGGAAGAGTAACAGTCTGAACTCAGAACAACAAAATGTATTTATTGATCATGTAGCATTTGATCTTTTCAAGACCAATATTATATAAAAACTGCTAAATCTGAACCCATTATTCCCTGAGACTGAGATGGCATAGGGAAGACTGTCCCTAAGAGATTGGAATATTTTTTATACTTTTATTTTTCAGAGACCTGAGGACCAGGGTGTTGAAATGAAACACAGATATCAGAGATAAATTTGAACCCAGATCCTTTGATTCCAGTGGGCTGCTACTATACATATTGCATTACACATGTACACACACACACACACACACACACACACACACACATACACACACCTTTCCTGTACCTCTTTCCTTTCAAAAGGGCTTTGAAACTCTAAATCTTTACAGAAGTATAAGCTTTTATTATAACTATTTTTAAAGTGTTTCTCTTCAATGTTCCCAATATGAATGGGCCTTTGTATAGTTTATACATGTGTGATTTCTAATCTACAATTTAATGTTTGAGATACTAAATTAAACTTCCCAAACTGAGAAGGGGTAGTCAGTTGTCTTGTCAATCAGGTCAACATTTACAATCATACAAACGGTGTAAAGTATCTTGTTAAAGTATGAAAGATAGTTTTCATTAAGTTGGCAGTTACTTGTCCTGTCTTCCACTGAGTCAACGTACTTACTTAGAAGCAATGACTTTATTTCTACAAAACTTTATACTTTATTTGAAAATTGTGTTTACTTTAGCATTGATGGAGAAGGAATATTTGTACCGAATGCTGTATAATATAATCTGAAAAAAAATGTCATCTTAATCCATGGCATAGATCATAGTGATGTCTTCTGTTTACTGACCTCCAAAGCAATACTCAAGTCTATTTCAACCCTTCAAGACAAATGGATTTAATAAGAGTACTGTAGCTTGTTCTTGAGACTTGCAGCTCCAAGTCTGTGCCTCTTTATTACATGGTTTTGGCCTACTTTCTTTATTTCTGTGATTTAAGGTTATTCAGATTTGGTTGTAATTCATTTAAAAATCATTCTGTTTTCTTCTTTACTTTATATCTTAAATCCCTCTTCTGTTTCCCATCTTTATGCAAGCAAGGAAGAAAAGGGAGCAGGATGCTACCTAGGTGACAATTTTCCAAGACTGATTTTGGAAATTTGGACTTTAATTCATGCATTAGAGAGTTCAGTATTATTTTATTACTGCAGAGTTGACACACTGATTAAACATTTTTTATTAGTGTTTTAATCACAAAGCCTGGTTCTCCAAAAGCAAAATGAAATGGAGAGGGTAAATGATCATCATGCAAATTTAGATTGGCTGTGAAAACAAAAAGGGAAGATCTATACCAAATTGTTCGTTTCCCTCTCTCCTCTGCCCTTCTTCCTTAGCACAGATCCTCCCTTTAGCAGCATCAGACTGCTTCCTCAACAGCATGTTTGCCCCATCACCCTCCTTTACTTTGCCAGTACAGAAAACTCTTTAGATTTTATTTGTCAGTAGATGTAAAATAAACATTTTAATTATAAATTAATACATAAATATGTGGAATATACATCATAAAGTCCTCACATCTTCTTAGGTTTCTTTCTACTTCAAATGCAAACACACTCTACTTTTCCTTCTACTTAGGAAAAAAAAAATCTATACTTTCCCTAGACTTTAAGCAATTGTCTTAAAACATTTGTCACTTTCACAGATAGATTCCCATTCTAATCAATGATCTTTTAACTTCTAAAGTCATTGGACATTGTTTTCAGTTCTTACCTCACTTGACTTCTCTGTAGATTTTGATATTGTTGGCCACTCCCTCTTCTGAATCCTACCTTGGCTTTTATGACTTTCCTATCCCTTTATCATCTTATAACCTGTAGCAGCATTTCTTTTCAGTCTGTATTTCTGATACATCAGAAATACTGATACTTTGCTAAATGAGAGGGTCCAAGGACCATTTTCTTATCTATTTCTGTAATTTTTTCATGGGTAATCTCATCAACTTTCTGTCATTTGATTATCATTTTTATGCAGGTGACTCCAAAATCTATAAATTGATCCTGTGTCTTATTCCAGTCTCCAATCACATATTTCTGCCTCATGGATCTCTTTATTTGAATAACCCCATGACATATCACAAGACAAAATATGCTAAAACAATCTTTACACCTTCCTCTAAACCCATAATTCCTTTAAACTTCACTATTTCTAGTTTGAGAATCACTATATTAGCAGTAGCCCATGTTCACGGTTTAAAAATTATTCTTGATTTTTACTTTTCTTTCATCCCCCAAATTCCAATTATTTGTCAAATCTTATTGAATATGCATTCACATAACTGCACATTTTATTATCAATTGTATAATATATGATAAATATGTAATTAAATGATTTTATTTTGTGTAAAAGTTATTTTAATTAAGAATATAAGGGATGTGATATTTACATGCATTTATCACATCTTAAACTACATTGTTCAAATTCCTATTTTCTGTTCATAATATTCCATTTCTTGCCTCTACCTCTTTGGCTTTGAGTATGTTGGCTCCACAATTTGAAATGTATTCCTTTCTCACTTTGACTTCTTTCAATCCTTCACCTATTTAAAGGATAGGGCAGCAGTTACCTCCTACTCTATATGTTTTTAGTTATTATATTTGCAGAATTGTTTGAATTATTTTAATAGAAGCTAACCTTTTTTAGCAGGACTATTTCCTTTTTGTCCCTGTATTCCAAATGCTTAGCACAATGCCTTAAATATAATAGATATTTAGTATTTTTGTTAAACCTTATGTTTTATTTTCTTTAGAGATTAAATAAAATTGAACATAAAATTATAAGGTTATCTATTATGGCATTAATTTATTAAATTTATTTTTAGAATAGAAGAATTCTCTTTTTCTACATATAAATGATATATTTATTTTAAAACTTGTATATAACTTTTTGCAAACCATGTGATTTTTTAAAGGCAAATGTAAAAGACTTATAAGGTTCAGTAAACTTTTCAAGTCACTGCATTAGTGATTATATTTTCTACTGGAAGGATTTGGTACTTTGAAAAGTAACTTACATTATAGAACAAATAGTTTTTTTAAAACTAAATGATATAAGTGAACTTACCCTTAATTACTTGGGATCTAAATTAACATAGAAATCATCCTACATCTGAATTCAAGGTGACAACAATTGATAACATTTAATCAATGGAGGGTGATATTGACTGCTTATTTGATCCTCTGTAGTAATGAAAACCAAGGGTTATCAGCTCCATAGTCAATCCCCATAGTTATTCACTCAACTGGGCACCAAGCATCTGGGATTTCACTAGAATTGCTCTGACACTTAGAGAGTTTTAACCAAAGACAGTTTCTCTGCCACTTGTTCCATCCACATTTTTTCCTCACAGTTTCAAAACATATCTACATTATTTAGTGTAAATTTATCCAGAAACTTAACACTTGCCCTCACCTACTTAGGAAAACAACATTCCATTCTTGTTTCTATTACTATTTCAATTGAAGTTTCATGCACAGGTATGAAGAATTTATCTTTAATCATAACATTGTGAAGGAAGGAAATAAAATACATGGTTAAAACAATTGAGGACTGAAAGACTTTTCTAAACCATGCCAAATTCACCCCCACTTTGACTGCATACAAGTCAAAACCTGAGTCCCAAATAACTCTAGTACAGGTGATAATGGTCCAAATCCCTTGCTTCCATTGTAGGAAGTAGGAAAAGGAGTTAGCCCATCATGGAACATATTGAATGCTATAATTCCTTACTCACTTAGAAAGCTGCAATTTTTCATCTCTGCATCAATTTGGCCCAGAGTAAAATTTTAAAATAATGGAACTAACTAAATATTGGGAAACCTACAAAAAGGGTGTGGCTAAGGATGTGCCTCAAAATGGGGAAAAACAGATTGCTAAGACAAAGACTTTTGAATCCTATCATTGTGAGCATGAAGAACCAAATTCCAAAAGAGACAACATTGACTCTACACTCACAGCTGAAGCCTCAAAAGGGAATATGTACTCAAGCCCAGAATGTATTCTTGGAAGATCTCAGGGAGGACTTTAAAACCAACTTAAAGTACTAGAAGATAAACTGACCAATTCTTTTAAAATTTATAATTGCAAAAACAGAAAAAAAAAGAATCAGTTGACTGAGGAAAGCAACTCCTTAAAAAGTAAAATGTGTCAAATGGAAAAAGAAAGAGGTTCAAAATCTAACTGGAGAAAATAAACCCCTAAAAATGAAATCTGAACATATGAAAAATGAGCTCCAAAAATTAAATAAGGAAAATAATTCACTAAAAATTAGAATCAGTCAAATGGAAGCTAATGACTCTATGATGTGTCAAGAATCAGTCAAACAAAACCTCAAGAATGAAAAATTAGAAAAGGAGGTAAAATATCTCAGTGGAAAAATAACTGCCCTGGAGAACAGATGCAGGAGAGATAATCTAAAAATTATTGGTTTACCAGAATGTCAAGATGAAAAAAAAAAAAGCCTTGACAACATCCTCCAGGAAGTCATCAAGGAAAATTCCCCTGAGGTCCTAGAACCAAGGGATAAAATAGTTATCAAAAGTATCCACCAGACACCTCCTGAAAGACATCCCAAGTTGAACACTCCAAGAAATGATGTAGCTAAATTCCAGAACTCTCAGGTAAAAGAGAAAATACTGTAGGCAACCAGAAAGAAACAATTCAAATATTGCAGAACAATAGTCAGAATCACATAGGACCTGGCAGCTTCTACATTGAAAGATCCGAGGGACTGGAATATGATATTCCATAGGGCAAAGGAGCTTAGGCTTCAATGAAGAATCAGCTATATAACAAAACTGAGGATGATCTTTCAGGAAAGGAGGTGGTCCTTCAATGAAATAAGTGATTTTTAGACCTTCCTGAGTTCAATAGAATATGTGATCTCCAAATACAAGATTCAAGATATACATAGAAAGGAAAACACAGAAAACACACACATACACATACCCTGTTATTTAATAAGAACAGTTCACATCCCTGTATGGTAAGCTAATACCTGTTAATACTGATAATTGTATACTTAACATGAAATTTAAAAGGATTATACATAAATAGAGGGTGTGGGTATGAAGTAACTAAAATGATGATAAAAAAAACCTTATTAAGGAGGGTAAAAGGACTGTAATGAAAGAAGAGGAAAGGAGGGAGCAGAAAAGGGTAAATTATGCAACACAAAGAGGGATAAAAATATTATAGTAAAGGGAAAGAAGGGAGAGTGATGAACATATCAACTTTGCCCTCATTGGTTTTGGTGTAAGGAGGGAATAAATAATCAATTATACATAGGATTCTATCATGAAGAGGTATGAAACATAAAAAAGGGGCATAACTGAAGGAAAGAGAGGTGGGAGAGGAGCATTGTATGAGATTTATCCTTGTCAATCTTGGTTTGAGTAATAAATAACATAATACATTAAGTATAAAAATCTATTATACCCTACAGAAAGTAGTAGGGGGAAGGATAAAGGAAAGGTGGGGGTTGGTTAGAAGGGAGAGAAGTAGTAGTAATGGGAAGTGTAGGAAAAGGGAAGAGGGTTTGCAGGGAGGGAATACTGAGGGAAGTGGTTGTTAAAAGAAAAACTCTTAAGGAGGAGAAGGGAGAAGGGAGGAATAAAAGCATAAAAAAAGGGTGGGAATAGGATGGAGAGAAAGAGACAAATAATAATCATAACTGTGAAGGTGAATGGGATGAACTCTCCCATAAAATGGAGGTGGAAAGGAGAATGGATTAAAAACCATAATCCTACAATATGTTGTTTACAAGAAACACACTTGGAACAGGGGAATGCACATAGGGTAAAGATAAAAGGCTGTAGCGTAGTATATTATGCTTCAGCTAGAATTAAAAAAAAGCAGGGTTAGCAATTCTTATCTCAGATAAAGTAAAAGCAACATTATATCTAATTAAAAGAGATAAAGAAGGGAACTATATCTTACTAAAAGCCACCATAGAAAATGAACCAATATCATTACTAATTATATATGTACCAAGTGGTAGAGCATCCAGATTCCTAGAGGAGAAGTTAAGTGAGTTAGAAGAAGAAATAGGTAGCAAAACTAGACTAGTGAGGGACCTCAATCTCCCCCTTTCTTAATTTGCTAGATCTAACCTAAAAATAAACAAGAAAGAAGGTAAGGAGGTGAATATAATTTTAGAGAAGTTAGGTATGGTAGATCTCTGGAGAAAATTGAAGAGGGATAAAAAGGAATGTACCTTCTTGTCAGTGGTACATGGCAAATACACAAAAATTGACAATATACTAGGGCATAAAAAGCTCACAATGCAGTGCCAAAAGGCAGAAATATTAAACCCATCCTTCTCAGATCATAATACAATTAAAATTATATGTAATGAAGGTCCATGGAAGGAAAAACTAAAAAATAATTGGAAACTAAATAATTTAATCCTCCAGAATGAGTGAGTCAAAAAAGAATTTATAGAAACAATCATAACTTCATTCAAGAGACAGACAACAGTGAAACAACATACCAAAACTTGTGGTATGCAGCAAAATAAGTTTATAGGGGAAGTTTTATATTTCTGAATACATGCATTAATAAAACAGAGATGAAGAAATTGGGGATAGAATCAGGAAAACTGTGATATCCCCAATAAAGCACCTCAAATGCCTATAAAACACAACACTAAACAAGTTTTAGAGAAACAGAACTTACAAAGTGACAGAAACAAATCTCCCACTGAAGCCAGCCTGGCAGGCTGGCAGGAAGGGTCTACTCAATGAGTTGTGTGTGTGTGTATGTGTGTGTGTGTGTGTATGTGTGTATGTGTGTATGTATATATGTATATATGTATATTTATATGTTTGTGTATATATATGTGTATATATATGTGTATGCATGTATGTATATATGTATGTGTATGTGTGTGTATATATATGTAAGCATACATATATTTGTTTATATAGGAAGGCATATGGGAATATAAATAGATATGTGAGTGTCTATATATGTGTACAGCTATACATACAGAGAGGGCACAGGACCAACTGAATAGGAAGGGATGATACTTAAACGGTGAAATTGAGAAGTGAGATAGAAATATAATGAGAGGAGATTGAGAAAGACAGAAAGGGGTAAATTATCTCATATAGAAGAGGAAAGGAAAAACTGTTACAATGTAGCAGAAGAACAGGAAGGCAAAAGTGAATGGGTCAATCTTACTCTCATTGAAATTGGCTTAGGGAGGGAATGGCATACACACTAAATAGGTTATCTCACCCTACAGGACAGTAGTGAATAAGGGAAAGAGAATGGAGATGATGGAGTGGAGGACAGGTTGTGGGGGAAGGGATGTTAGAAGCACAAACTTTTGAAAAGGGACAGGGTCAAAGTAGAACAAAGAAAAGTGGGGGGTGGGATAGGATGGAGGGAAATATAGCCAATCATTGACAATATATACACTATAGAAATGTTTTGAGTAGCTACACATGTCAAACTATAATGAATTGACTATCTTCCCAGTAAGGGTGGGTGACAAGGAAGGAAGAGAAAGAATCTAGAATTCTAAATTTTAAAATCAAATGTTTAAAAATATATTATGAGTATTTCTTTTTATATGCAACTGGGAAATAAGATATACAGGCATGGGGGTATAGAGCTCCATCTTACCCTACTGGAAAGTCAGAGGGAATGTTGGGGAGGAGAAAGGAGAGAACAGATTGGGGGAAGGGGTATTTAGTGGGATCACTGTTTTAGGGGGGGTGGGTAGGGGAAAGACGGTAGAAAATTTATAACTCAAAATCTTGTGGAAATGAATGATGTAAACTAAAAACAAACATAAAATGTACTTAAAAACACTAGAAAGTATAGGAATAAATGGGTTTTTCCTTAAAATAATAAGTGGCATCTATCTAAAACCATCAGCAAGTATTATATGTATTGGGGATGAAATAGAAGCATTTCCAATAAAATTGGGGGTGAAACAAGGATGTCCACTATCACCCCTCTTATTCAATTTTATACTAGAATTGTTAGCAGTAACAAGAAGAGAAGAAAAAGAAATTGAAGTAATAAAAGTAGGCAAAGAAGATACTAAGCTATCACCTTTTGCAAATGATATGATGATATACTTAAAGAATCCTAGAGAATCAAGTAAAAAAAATATTTGAGATAATAAATAAATTCAGCAAAGTTGCAGGATATAAAATAAACCTACCTAAAGACTCAGAATTCCTATATATTTCTAATGAAACCAAATAATAAAAAGTGGAAAGAGAAGTTCCATTTAAAGTTACTGTAGACATTATAAAATATTTGGGAATCAACTTTCCAAAATGAATCCAGGACCTATATGAACACAATTACCAAACACTTTTCACACAAATAAAGTAATATCTAAATATCTGGAAAACAAACAAACAGACAAAAACAAAACAAAACAAAACAAAACAAACAAACAAACAAAAACCATCAGTTTCTCATGGCTAAGTCAGGCTAATGTAATAAAAACTGATGATTTTACCCAAATTAAATTACATATTTAGTGCCATACCAATCAGCCTACCAAAAATTATCTTATAGATCTAAAGAAAATAGTAACAAAATTAATCTGGAATAACAAAAATTCAAGAATTAATGAAAAGAATTGCAAGGGAAGGAGGCCTAGCCATAAGAGATTTCAGTCTGTATTATAAAGCAGCAGTCATCAAAACTACTTGGTATTGGATGAGTCATAGAGTAGTGGGTCAGTAGGATAGATTAAGTAACAGGAGACACAGCAGTCAATGACTATAGTAATCTACTGTCTGAAAAACCCAAACACCCCAGCTTCTGGAATAAGATCTCACTGTTGGATAAAAACTGATGGGGAAACTGGAAAATACTATGAAAGAAACTGGTTATAGATCAGTATCTGACACCATATAACCAAAATCAAATCTAAATGGGTATGTAATCTTGGTATAAAGGCTGAAACTATAAGCAATCTGGGAGAACAACGAATAGTTTACCTGTCAGATTTATGAAAAAGGGAAGATTTTATGACCAAAAAAGAGTTAGAGACCATTATGAATTGCAAAATGGATAATTTTGATTACATTAAATTGAAAAAAATTTGTACAAAAAAATCAATGTAACCAAGATTAGGAGGAAAGTGGGAAATTGGGAAAGAATTTTTACTACCGGTGTTTCTGACAAGGGCCTCATTTCTAAAATATACAGAGAACTGAGTCAAATTTATGAGAATACAAGTCATTCCCCAACTGATAAATGGTCAAAATTTATGAACAGGGAGTTTTCAGAGGAAGAAATTAAAGACATTTACAAGCATATGAAGAAATGCTCTAATTCAATTAGAGACATGCATATCAAAACAACTCAGAGGTACCACATGTCACAGGACATATTGGCTAATGTGACAAAACACAAAAATGATAAATGCTGTTGAGGATGTGGAAAAATTAAAACATTAATGCATTGTTATTGGAGCTGTTAATTAATTCAACCATTCCGGAGAGCAATTTGAACTATGCCCAAAGGGCTATAAATAAGTGCATACCCTATGATCCGGCACTACCACTTTTGGTGCTGTATCCCAAAGAAATAACAGAAGTGGGAAAAAACACAACATATATACAAATATATTTATAGACGCTCTTTTGTGGTGGCAAAAATTGGAAGCCAAGGTGATGCCCATCACTTGGGGAATTGTTAAACAAGTTGTGGTGTATGAATGTAATGGAATACTACTGTACTATAAGAAATGAGGAGCAGACAAACTTCATAATAACTTGGAGAGACTTATATAAACTGATGCTGATTGAGGAGAGCAGAACCAGTAGAACTTTGTACCCAATTATAGACATAGCACATGTATGATGACCAACTTTGATAGACTGGACTCCTCTCAGCAGTACAAGGTTAGATGACCACTACAAAAGACTAATGATGGAAAGGGATATCCACAACCAGAGAGAGAACTACACAGTCTTCAGATTGAAGCAAACTATTTGCTCTCTCTCATTTGTTTTTGTTTTGTTTTAACATTTCTTTTTTATTGTTCAGCCCATTGGTTATAATCTTTACAACATGACTAATGTTCAACATGAAGGTATTTGTAGAACTTAGATTTGATTATATGCAGCTATGCAGCAGGGATTAGGAAGGGGGAGAAAATTTGAAATTTAAGGTATTGTGGAACTGAATGTTAAACTAAAAGTAAATAAAAAGACATCAATATAAAAATGAAGCATTTCTTTAATGGATACTCTTACTCTTGTTCTTTATAATTTCTTCCTTCTCCTCATAACTTCTCCTTTTTATTCTCTATAACTCCCTTATTAATGTTATATTAATGTTATATTATGCTCATATATATTTGCCTTTCCATTGCCTTCTGCATGTTTTAAATTGAATTGTTAGGAGATTAGAGCCCTCCTTGGTTTAACGCCCATGAGCAACTCAGAGAATATTTTATTAAAAGTGAATCTTTTTTACCTTTCTTTTTTCTAGTATCCTGTTGTCCCAAAAAAAGAAGCCATCACCTTGACTTCCATAAAACATTATTTCAACTTTTGTTTTTAGTTCAGGTCCCAAGGAAAGGAAAAGACAAGCAAAGTTTTGGACATTTCGCTATGAATCCAGTAGTGAGTAACAGACTTCTTTAAAAACAAAATAGTTTTCAACATTCATTACTGCAAGATTTTGGGTTACAAATTTTCTCCCCATCTTTCACTTACCCACACCCCAAGGCAGAAAGCATACTGAATACCCCCTCCCCAAATCTGCTCTCTCATACCCCCTTCTAACTTTCTTGTAGGGCAAGATGGATTTCTACCCTTGTGCCTCTATATCTTATTTCCCAGTTGCATGTAAAAAATATTTTTAACATTTGTTTTTAAAGCTTTGATTTCCAGATTCTTTCCCTTCTCCCTTCCTCACCCTCCCCTGTGGAAAGAGAAGGAATTCAATATATACTGTACATGTGTAGTTACACAAAACGTTTCCATAGTAGTTTTATTGTGAAAGACTAACTATATTTCCCTCCATTCTATCCCGATCACCACTCATTGTATTTTCTACTTTGACCCTGTCCCTTTTTAAAACTGTGTGCTTTTAGGGAGCAACTAGGTGGCACAGTGAATAGAGCACCAGCCCTGCAATCAGGAGGACCAGATTTCAAATCCGGCCTCAGACATTTAACACACTTACTAGCTGTGTCCTTGGGCAAATCATTTAACCCCAACTGCCCTTCCTTCCCCTGCAAAAAAAAAAAAAAAAAAAAAAAAGTAAATTAGCTTAGCCTATAATGTTAGGGCTACTAAGTGGTTCAGTGAATAGAGCACTGGCCCAAGAGTTAGGAGGTCTTGAGTTCAAATCCAGCCTCAGACACTTAACACAAAAACTAGCCATGTGACTTGGGGCAAGTCACTTAACCCCAATTGCCTACCAAAAAGTAAAAAAAAAAATGTATGCTTCTAACTACTCTCTCCGCCAATCTGCCCTCCCTTCTATCATCTCTCCTCCTATCCCCTTCCTCCTTACTTTCCAGTGGGGTAAAATATCCAATTTAGTGTGTATATTATTCTCTCCTTAAGCCAAATTCAGTGAGAATAAGGTTGAAAAATTCCTTTTCACCTTCTTGCTCTTCCCCTCCATTCTAACAGCTTTCTCTTGCCTCTTTTATATGAGATAATTTACCCTATTCTTTCTCTCCCTTTCTCCTCTCATTATATTCCTCTCTCGCCTCTTAATTTTTTTTATATAACATTCTTTCCTATTCGACTGCTTATGCACCCTCTGTCTATCTATACATGTACACATATATAAACACACTCACATGGATAACAGACTTCCTATTTTTAAAAATAAACATCAATAGGAAGGACAGATAAATGAAGTTTTCCAGAAATTACATTGAGGGGCTGGTGCAGAAAGACAAACCTGAAATTACAAACTCTTGCCACTTTTTCCTCCTCAAAGTAGATGATGCTGATTTTGATGAAGTATTATTTTCAATCAAATCAACATGTTTATTAATAATCTAACACATCTTGGGTACTTCCTAAGCTCTTGTGAAAGAAAAGCAAAAGATAGTTCCTGCACTCAAAGCAATCATTCTATTGGGAGAGACAAGATGCTAACAGCTATGCCCAAAAAGGAGATGTAGTTAGATGGTGAGAGAGATTAAAGATAGAGCTCTTTATCTCTATGTCTTGTCTGTTCATAGCCACATTAATATTGCATGTATTATTGCATATTATATTGCATATTAAAAACAGAAGGAAAACATTAATATTAAGAGGTATCGAGGGAAGCATCTTATAGAAGGTAGGTTTTTATCTAGAAGTTCGAAGGAAGACAAGAAATCCAACAGATAGAGACAAGGAAGGGAAGAATTCCAGTCATGGGGTAAAAAAACCTCTGTAGTTAGGAAAAAAGTTTTTCATCCAAAGACTTCAAGGATGTGGCTGTATCTATATTGCAGAATGGTTGATAAGGGGAATAACATACAAGAAAATTGAAAAAGTGAGAGGGGTTCAGGTTAAGAAGAGTTTTGAGTGACAAATAGAAGATTTAAAAAAAAAATTGCTCATGGAAGTAAAAGGAAGCTATCAGGATAAAATATAATATGTTCTATTTGGCATTCGAAGCTCCTCATTATATTGGAAAAAAATATGAAGTGTTTTCATTGTGCAAATAATGGTTGTCTTCATGTTGGTTCATAACAGTTCACGTGCTATATGGCTCCTTTGTTATTTGTGTCTTCTACATTCACAATTTAGTTACCAACATGCAGTTTTAAGATTTTTGTTCTCATTTAGAAATAAAAACCACTCGGGTCTCTATCATTGAAGGCATACTGACTGATTTCTAAATCAACAGAAGTTTGTAAACAGGAAGATCTTTTTTTTTTCTCCTGACACTATAAAAAACAAACATCACCTTTGATAATTTTCAAGGGATTGTCAATTGTAATTTTGAAAATTCACATCAGATTAATGTACTGATGTGGGAAGTAGATAAATCAGCTATAGATGATGAACATAAATTGTTCAGTGTAGCTAGCACGGGCCATCTGAGAAAGAGTCTGTAGTGGATGAAATAATATAGTTAAAACATTGTCCATATAAGAAACATTCTGAAGCAGCAACAACAGAAATACTGATGTTAGCAATGCCATCAGCAGGAGATTATAGAACGCCAGAACCAGAGAGAGCTTCCTTTCTCAGAGAAGAACATGTCTAATCTCTTCAAATTTCCTCAGTTATATACCATTATGAATTCATTTCTTACAAAATGCCAAAAATAACTTTACTTCTGCAGCATCTAAGAATTCACTTCCCAAAAATTGGGATAAATTTTTCATGGTTTTGCTCATCCAAAGCAAGAACATAGCTAGAAAGAGGTATCCTATGACTGGTTTCCAGGGGGAAAAGATGTTAAAATAGACTATGATATGACTTACTGACATTTCTTTCAAAATTATAAATTTGTTAATTAAAAATTACATAATACTTCTTTAACACTACTGATTTTTTTTTTCTTTTTGAGACTGTGTCTCTCTATAACTCCCATACTATTAAGGCAGAGACAAGTAATGAGTCCAGTCTGACTACTGATCATGCTCCAGCTTTGAATTTTTTCAATTTTGATCTAAGATGCTCACCACTCCACCTTAGATGGCCTAATCACCTTTCAGACTTTGAAACTCATCATCTTTATGCTAGATTTGGTGTAGATGCTAGTTCAGGTTAGCTAGTTGTCATTCTGTACTCCTAAGCACAAGTAATCCTCAAGTATAAGCCTCAAATCTAATCCATCCTAGCATGGATTACACACACTTCCTGCTTATTGATTCACTTAAGAACAAGAAATTATTCTAAAGGAGAAATCAATTTTTAAAATGATTATATTTTATTTTTACATTGCTTAAGTTTTGAGTTATTAATCATCTTTCCTCTATTCCTTCTATACTCATTGAGAAGGCAAGAAACTCAATATAAGTTTTATATGTACAGTCATGCAAAACATTTTTCCATATTAGTCATATGGTGAAAGAAGACACAGACGAAAAAAAAGAATAAAACAAGAAAAATGAAGTGAAAAGTATGTTTGTATCTACATTCAGACTCCATCAGTTCTTTATCTGGAAGTGGATTTCATTTTTAATCATAAGTTTTTTGAAATTGTCTTGAATCATCGTTTTACTAAGAATAGTTAAGTCATTCACAGTTTATCATCGTACAAATGTGCTGTTACTAGGTCCACTGTTCTCCTAGTTCTGCTCATTTCACTTTGAGTCAGTTTGTGTAAGGCTTTCGAGGTTTTTTTAAAAGAATCCTGATCATCACTTCTCATAGCAAAATAGTATTCCATCACAATTATACACCTTAAGTTGTTCAGCCATTTCACAATTGATAAGCATCTCTTCAATTTCCATTTCTTTGCCACCATAACATGAGCAGCTATAAATGTTTTTGCAAATATAGCTCCTTTACCCTTTTTTTATATCTTTGTGATATAAACCCAGTAGTGGTATTACTAGGTAAAAGAGCATGTACAGTTTTATGGCCTTTTGGGAATAGTTTCCAATTGATCTCTGGAAGGGCTGGAGATCAGTTCACATGTCTACCAACAATGCTTTATTGTCTTAATTTTCCCACATCCCCTCTGACATTTGTCATTTTGTCATATTAGATAATATGATAGTAAAAAGGAAAATACTATACAACAGTTAGAGTTGATTACTTTTATTTTTAGTCGGATTGCAGAATTAAGCTCCCCTTTTTAGGTAAAACTAGCCCTGTCAGCTAAGTGAAACTAACATAGATGTGGTGCTAAATCTGTCTTACCTAAAGATGTAGGGAATAGATAGATAGATAGATAGATAAGACTTTATCATTTACTAGCAGATAATTTAGATAATTTATATTGTTGGAGATAATTTAGATAACTTATATTGTCGCAGGAATAAATTAATTATGGCATTATAAAACTTTTTTTAAAGGCTAAATTCCCCTTTCTGGTTCCTGTAAAAATTGGTGGGATTTGACTATAGGTCAACTCTTTCCAGTCTTAGTGGAAAAGCTACTTTTTTTTTCTTTCTCTTGAGCTGGACATTAAGTGTTAAGTGGAAAAGCATAATCTTCTAAGGTTAGTTTTACATTATGGGCAGCTAGAGAATGGGGGAGTGGTGACTGCTAACTACAAACAACAAGATTTTCTTTCCCAATGAAATCAAACTACAGACACTTTTACATTTATTTATTTATTTGTTTGTTTGTTTGTTTGTTTATTTATTTATCATGAGCAAAACCGTTCTTGTCTTTTACCTTCAGGTGGATACTAAGTGGCTAGAGAAGTAGGCTTAGAGTTAGAAAATTCTAGGTTCAAATCCCACATCTTATTTTATTAATTTATTTGTTTATTTTTAGTTTACGAGATTCCATTCCATAGTTCCTTGAGTTTCAAATTTCCATTCCCTCCCTCCTCACACCCCCCACAACGGCATATAATCCACTATAGGATCTGCAAATAATTTCACATTAGACATTAGTCAAGTTACAAAGGTGTATTGTACTAGATGGGATGAAAAATGTTAAAGAAGAAATAAAACCAAACAATGTAATGAAAAAGATCAAGTAGTTTGCGTCCATCAGGATTCAAACTCAGTCCTTTCTAGTTATTTCTCTGGATGTAGGCATCTCTCTCTCCTTCATGAGTCTTTCGGGGTTGACTTATATCACTGCATTGCTGAGAAGATTCCGGTCTGTCATAGTTGGTCATCACACATATGCTGTGTGTGAGATTATATACAAATTTCTCCTGGTTCTATTCTTCTCACTCAGCATCAGTTTGTATAAGCCTCTCCAGGTAAATAGGAAATCTGTCTCCTCCTCGTTTCTTATAGCACAATAGTATTCCATTACATACATATATCACAACTTGTTTAGCCATTCCCCAATTAATGGGCACCCCTTTAATTTCCAATTCTTTGCAACCATGAAAAGAGCTGCTATAAATACTTTTGTACATATGGGTCTTCCCCCCACTTCCATGATCTCTTTGGGATATAACCCAAGGAGTGGTATTGCTGGGTCAAAGGGTATGAAATTGTTTATAGGCCTTGGGGCATAATTCCAGATTGCTCTCCAGAATGGTTGGATAAGTTCACAACTCCACCAGCAATGCATTAGTGTTCCAGTTTGCCCATATCCTCTCCAGCATTTGTCGTTTTCCTGTTTTGTCATCTTAGCCAATCTGACTGGAGAGATGTGGTACCTCAGAATTGTTTTGATTTGCATTTCTCTAACCAATAGTGATTTAGAGCATTTCTTTATATGCTTATAGATATCTTTAATTTCTTTCCCTGAAAACTGCCTGTTCATATCCTTTGACCATTTATCAATTGGGGAATGACTTTTGTTCTTACAGATTTGACTCAATTCTCTGTATATTGCAGAAATGAATCCTTTATCATAGACATTGGTTGTAAAAACCCCTTCCCAATTTCCCATCTCCCTCTTGATCTTGGTTACATTGGCTTTGTTTGTACAGAAGCTTTTCAATTTAATGTAATCAGAATTATCCATTTTGCATTTTATAATGCTCTCTAATTCTTATTTGGTACTAAAGTCTTCCCCTCTCCACAAATCTGACAGGTAAACTATTCCTTGCTATCCCAGATTGCTTACAGTATCATCCTTTATACCTAGATCATGCACCCATTTATACTTGATTTTGGTATATGGTGTTAGATAATGGTCTATGCACAGTTTCTGCCATACTATACTCCAGTTTTCCGAGCAGTTTTTGTCAAATAGTGCATTCTTATCCCCAAAACTGGGGTCGTTGAGTTTATCAAACAATAGATTACTATACCCGTTAACTGCTGGATCTCATGCACCCAATCTATTCCATTGATCCATTACTCTACTCCTCGGCCAGTACAAAGTAGTTTTGCTGACTGCTGCTGTATAATACAGATTAAAATCTGGTATAGCTAGTTCACCTTCCCTAGCATTCCTTTTCATTAATTCTCTTGATTTTCTACATAATTTCTTCTTCCCAATAAATTTTTGTTACTATTTTGTCTAACACTATACAGTAGTTTTTTGGTAAATTGATTGGTATGGCACTAAATATGTAATTTAGTTTGGGTAAAATTGTCATTTTTATTATATTAGCTAGACCCAGCCACAAGCAATTTATATTTTTCTAGTTAGTTAGTTCTGACTTTATTTGTGTGAGAAGTGTTTTGTAGTTGTGATCATATAGATTCTGGGTTTGTTTTGGCAAGTAGATTCCTAAATATTTTACAATGTCTTTATAAAGTCTACAGTGACTTTAAATGGGATTTCTCTTTCTATCTTTTGCTGTTGAGTTTCATTAGAGATGTACAGGAATGCCAAGGATTTATGTGGGTTTATTTTATATGCTGCAACTTTGCCAAATTTATTTGTTGTCTCAAGTAGCTTTGTACTTCATTCTCTATGATTCTCTAAGTATATCATCATATCATCTGCAAAGAGTGATAGCTTGGTCTCTGCCTAATTTGATTCCTTTGACTTCTTTTTCTTCTCTAATTGCTACTGCTAACATTTCTAGTACCAGATTGAATAAGAGGGGTGATAATGGACACCCTTGTTTCACCCCTGATCATATTGGAAATGCTTCTAGTTTATCCTGCTTGCATATAATACTTGCTGATGGTTTAAAATAGATGTTATCTGCTATTTTAAAGAAGGCTCCATTTATTCCATACATCTAATGTTTTTTAATAGGAATAGATGTTGTACTTTGCCAAAAGCCTTCTCTGCATCTATTGAGATAATCATGCTAGTTTTATTGTTGAAATGATCAATTATACTGATGGTTTTCCTAATATTAAACCATGCTTGAATTTCTGGAATAAATCCTACCTGATCAAAGTGTATTATTCCTGTGATAAGTTGATGTAATCTTTTAGCTAATATTTTATTTAAAATTTTTGCGTTTAAATTCAGGAGGGAAATTAGTCTATAATTTTCTTTCTCTGTTTTATCTTTTCCTGATTTAGGTATCAGTACCATATTTGTGTCATAGAAGGAATTTCATAGGACTCCTTCAGTAAATTTCCCAAATAGTTTGTAAATTATTGGAATCAGTTTTTCCTTAAATGTTTGATAGAATTCACTAGTAAACCCATCTGTCCCTGGGGATTTTATCCTAGGGAGTTCACTGATGGCTTGTTTCATTTCTTTTTCTGACATGGGATTATTTAAGTAATTCACTTCCTCTTCAGTTAATCTGGGCAACTTGTATTTTTGTAAATATTCATCCATTTCACTAAGATTGTCATATTTATGTGCGTACAATTGGGAAAAATAATTCCTAATCATTGTTTTGATTTCCCCTTCATTGGAGTTAGATTCACCCTTTTCATTTTTGATAGTCATAATTTGTTTTTATTATTTCTTTTTTTTTTATCATGTTGACTAAGGGTCTATCAATTTTATTGTTTTTTTTTTCATAAAACCAGCTCTTAGTTTTATTTATTCATTCAATAGTTTTCTTAATTTCAATTTTATTAATCTCCCCTTTCTTTTTCAATATTTCTAATTTAGTACTAAATTGGGGATTTTCAATTTGTTCTTTTCTAGCTTTTTCAATTGCATGTCCCATTAATTGATCTCCCCTTCCTCTAATTTATTCATGTATGCATTCAGGGATATAAAACTTCCCCTAAGAATTGCCTTTAATGCATCCCACAAATTTTTGTATTTTGTCTCATTATTATAATTCTCTTGAATGAAATTATTGATTGTTTCTTGTTTTACCACTCATCCTTTAGGATTAAATTGTTTAATTTCAAATTAATTTTTAGTCTATCTTTCCATGACCCTTTATTGGATATAATTTTAATTGTATTATAATTTGATAATAATGCATTTAATATTTCTGCCTTTCTGCACTGAATTTTTGTGAGGTTTTTATGTCCTAGTACATCATCTATTTTTGAGTATGTACCATGAACTGCTGAGAAGAAAGTCAATTCCTTTTTATCCCCGTTCGGTTTTCTCCAGAGATCTATCATACCTAGTCTCTCTAAAATTCGATTCACCTTCTTTCTTGTTCATTTTGAGGTTAGAGTTATTAAGTTAAGAGGGGGGGGTAGATTAAGTTCCCTCACTAGTATAGTTGTGCTATCTATTTCTTCCTCTAATTCCTTTAACTTCTCCTGTTGGAATTTGTATCCTATACCACTAGGTGCATATGTGTTAAGTAATGACATTACTTCATTCTCAATGGTTCCTTCTAGCAGGATATGGTTTCCTTCCTTATCCCTTTTAATTAGATCTAAAGCTTTTGCTTTATCTGAGATAAGGATTGCTACCCCTGATCATTTTACTTTAGCTGAGGCATAATAAATTCTACTCCAGCCTTTAGCCTGTATGTATCACTTTGTTTCAAATTTGTTTCTTGTAGACAGCATATTGTACGATTATGGTTTTTAATCCATTCTGCTATCCACCTCTGTTTTATGGGAGAGTTCATCCCATTCACATTCACAGTAATGATGACTATCTGTCTCTCCCCTGCATCCTGTTCTCTCCCCTGCTTATGTTTTTGTTTCTTCCTTCTCCCTTCCCCTCCTTGAAGTTTTCCCTTTTGATCACCACCTCCCTCAGTTCCTACCCAGTGACCCCCCCTTCTTTACCTACCCTCTTCCCTTACTACTACTTCTCTCCCCTCTAATCCCATGCTTTATGCCCCTCCTTTTTATCCTCACCTTGCCCTTTTACTGCTTATAGGACACAATAAATTTTTATACATATCAGAGTATGTTACTCCCTGTTTGACACCAAACCAATGAGAGTATATTTCAAACAGTGCTCCTTTCCCTCCCTCCTTTTCTTCTATTCAATTAATTTTCGTGTCCATGTTAGAAGGTTAAAGTTAACTGATTATGTTGATCCCTCTATGAACCAGAACCAGTGAAAATAGTGTTTAAATGCTGTTCCTCTCCCTCTTCCTTTCCCCTCTACTATAGTGTGTTTTTATGCCTCTTTGAATGGCATACTTTACCTTTTCCTATCTCATCCTTTCCTTTTATCCCTTTACAGTCCCTTTTATCCCCTTATTAAAAGTTTTTTTTTTTTAATGTTTAGGTTAGTTCATTCATACTAGGTTAATGTTTAGGTTAGTTCATTCATTCATTCTCTATCTATGTTTAACCCTTTTGATGGTCATGATAATCATATAAATTTCGATATTTACAGTTATCAGCTCCTCATATAGGGATATGAGCATTTTGCTCTTGTTGCATACCAAGTTATGTCTGTGTGTGCATGAGTGTGTGTGTGTGTGTGTGTGTGTATGTGAGTCTGTGTTTTCCTTGTTCACCTTTTTATGTCTTTCTTGAGTCTTGTAATTGGAGATCAGATTTTCCATTGAGCACTGGCTTTTTCATCAGGAAAGTCTGGAAGTGCCTTATTTCATTAAACAACCATCTCCTTGATTGAAAGATTATGCTCGGTTTTGCCGGGTAGTTAATCCTTCATTGTAGTCCTATCTGTCTTGCCCTATGAAATATCAAATCCCAATCCCTCTGATCTTTTAGTGTAGAAGCTGCTAGGTCCTGTGTGATCCTGACTGTACTTCAGCGATATTTGAATTGTTTCTTTTTAGCTGCTTGCAGTATTTTTCCTTAATATTTTAATTATGGAATTTGGCTACTATATTTCTTAGAGTTTTCAATTTGGGATGTCTTTCAGGAGGAGTCTGGTGAATTCTTTCGATAACTATTTTATCTTCTGATTCTAGGATTTCAGGAGAGTTTTCTTTGAGAATCTCTTGGAGGATGTTGTCCAGGCTGTCCAGGCTGCTTTTTTCATCATGGCTTTCTGGTAGACAAATAATTCTTAAGTTATCACTCCTGGATCTGTTCTCTTGGTCAGTTGTTCTTCCAGTGATATATTCTACACTTTTTTAAGACAAATGCTTTATTAACTTCAGTTTTACATCATTCATTTCTGCAGGATTTTGAGTTACAATCATTTCCCCCCATTATTCCCCTACCCAACCTCCCAAAATAGCAGTCCCACAAGATAGCGCTTCCTCCAATCTGCTCTCTCCCATACCTTCTCCCATAACCCCTTCGACCTTTCCAATAGAGGAAGGTGAATCTTTGTGTCCCAATGCCTGCACATCTTATCTCCCAATTACAAGCAAAAGAGTATTAATACTAGTATTTATATATATTTGAATCATTTAATGTTAAGACCTCGAATTTCAGATCCATTTCCTTCCTCCCTTGTCACCCATTCCCTCTGAGGAGATAAGTAATTCAGTATATGTTGTACATGTCTAGCTATGCAAAACATTAATATAGTAGACATATTATACAAGGCTGCTTATAATTCCCTCCCACTCATCCCACCCCCCACCTGGTACATTCCCTACATGATCCTGTCCCTCTTCTATAGTGGGTACTTCCAACCTCCCCTCCCCCCAAAGATGCCCTCCCATCCATCACCCCTCCTCTCACCCCCCTTCCCTCTATTCTGCTGCAGGTTGAGATATACCATTTAGTATGTATTTCATTCTCTCCCTGAACCAAATTCAATGAGAATGTGGTTTTGCCTTTTTTGCCTTCCTATTCTCCCCTTCCCTGGCAACCACTTCCCCTTGCTTCTTCTATATGAGAGAGTTTACCCTATCTTGTCTCTCCCCATCTCCTCTTCCCACTTTCCTCTCTCACCTCATAATTTCATCCCTTGAGTATTCTCCCTTCCCAACAAATTCAACCTATGCCCTCTATCCATATATAACTGTAAACATATACACACACATTCACATATGTATTCATATGACCACACTCCCTTCTTCCATTATTTTCATAGTGAGAAAGATATCATCAGTCACAGTTATTGCTTTTCCATATAGGAATGTCAATAGTTCAAGTTTGATAAGTTCCTTTTGATTTCTTTTCCCTGATTACCTTCTCAGGCATCTCTTCCTTCTTGTGTCTGGATGTCAAATTTTCTATTCAATTCTGGTTTTTTCCTCAAGAATGCTTGAAAGTCCTCTATTCCACTGAATGACCATATTTTCCCCTGAAACAAAATACTCAGTTTTGCTGTGTAGGTGACCCTTGGGTTCATTCCCAGATCTTTTGCCCTCTGGAATATCACATTCCATGCCCTTCGATCCCTCAGTGTAGAAGCCCTTCTTAACGTCCCCATGGCCTGCAACTCGATCATGTTTTCCCCTGGGGCTTTTGGAGCAGGACTTCTGACCTCACAGTCCTTTTCCTGCTCTATGCCCCCAAAATAGGAGTCTAGGGTTGTATTTTTCTGTTTCCTTTTCCTTGGCATGTTGCCACTTAATTACTTGACTTTTGGGCTTGTTGCCACACTATGGCTTTAAGGCCAGAGAGAGGAATTTTCAACCCGAACGTGTGGGGGGCAACTTCCATTTTTGGCAAGCTGGAAACCCACCCACGACTTCCACCCTAGATCACTATCCAGATCCAGGGAGGTTAAAGCAAGAGCTATTACCACCCAAGCCTGATCGCTGGATCTCCCTACAGTTCGAAGGCCAGGAGCTGGATCTGCCTCTGAAAACTACAAAATGGCGTTTGTCCTCAGCGGCTTCTAGCCCTCAGGGGAGGGAGCCAACGCATTCCCCAAATGCTGGTCCCAAATCCATAGGACACTAACCTCTTACTTTGTCCTAGGCATGTCTATGTTGATAATTCTGGAGTCACCACAGCTGCTGGTGTTCTGGGGTCTCTCCAGCTGGCTGCTGGCCCTGCTGCCCTGGGGCTAAAACTCGGCTCAGGGGACCTGGACACTGCTCAGCTAGGCTCCCCGTGCTCTGCCTGCTGCCGGCTCCCAGAGTGCTCTGCTGGTCCTTCCTGCAGGGCTGCTGGGCTGTCCTCAGCAGGAGGTTAGCTTCTCTGTGTTGTTCTGTGGGTTCTGGTCCTCCAGAAGTTGTTCAGAATCCCCTTTTACATAGTTTGGGGGGAATCTGGGGGCAGAGTGGCTTGGCTGAGCTGTTTCTACTCCGTCATCTTGGCTCCACCCCCCACACTTTCTTTTTTTTCCAAATTGCTCATTGCCTCCCTGATTTGGTCTTTAAAATCTTTCTTAAGCTCCTCCAAAAATGCTATTTGGGCTTGAGACCAGTTCCTATTTCCTTCTGTGGTCTGATGTGTGGGTAAAGAGTCCAAGATGTCCTCTGTGTTTAGTTTTTCTTGACCTACAGAATAAGCTCTCAGCGATTTTCTTACTTTACCCTTCTCCTTCTCACCTTCCTTCCTTCCCATTGTAATTTCCTATTTCTTAATTTCTCAGACTGTGAACTAAAGGCCTGTTTGTTGACTTTGAATGCTGTAGCCTCTAGGTATCTAGTTTGAGGCTAAGTCAGGAGTCTCAAAGAAGTATGGTGATGTGCACAGTGTAGTCTGTGGAGGAGGGGTAGTCTGGCCAGTTCAGATTTCTACCTCTCTACCCCTGGGCTACAGCTTAGGCAGCCTTTTGTTGGTCATGTAAGGTTGGGCTTGTTGGCACCCGTCCCTCTCTTCTCTTCAGATTCCTTGCTTCCTCAGTTATACCCCTTCTTGATGGCTCCCAAGCCTGAGGCTATTTCCACTATTTTAGGATTTCTCTCTAGTTTGGAGACTTACCTTTGGGTTTTCTACTTCATGAAGGAGGAATCAGAACTGCCAGTTTACTTTCTCAATCTGGCTCCTGAAACAGGCAGGCGATTTCTAAACTTCCAGGCTGGGCCTGATACCCCCAGGAGAAGCTGCTGTCTCTGCTGGGGGCCCCAAGCCCTCTCTTACCTGGCTCTAATGATTCCTCCTATCCCCTGGTGAGATGCAAGTAAGATGGCTGTGATTCCTCTTTAGGATTGGTAATTCAGCAGCCTGGGGCTTCTCTCTCTGGTGTAGTCTGCTTGTCTGCTCTCAAGTCTGAGCTGTACAGACCCCACATGCTCTGCGCTCACCCTTTCTGGACCCACTGGGCACTTTCCTGGGCTCGGTTCTGCCATGCTCTGTCTCCCAGTGTATTCTGTCACTCCAGAATCTGTTTAGATTCACTTTTTTAGGTTTAGTGACAGGATTCACACAGGAGCTTAGGGAAGTTATAGCTTCCTTTCTGCCATCTTGGCTCCACCGCACTACAGACCCTTTTAAAGAAATCTTTCTGGTTAGAGAATGATATAGGTGCAGGTGAGAGATTCTAAGGCAATCTCACTTTAACAGTTAATGTGCCGACAGTACAAATTTTGGTTACTATAACCAAACTAAACTTGATTAAAAATTTTGGTTACTATAACAAAAATAAAAGTAAACAAGCAAATTAACAAAGACAAAAAAAAAAAGAAAGATAGCCTAGGAAAATTGAACTAATTAGATGATCTTCCTTGTTCAATTAAATTATGTTCAAAACAGGTTTCTTAAGATGGTTATAATCTTTTTATTAATCTACTATAAAAATACGGTTTCTAAAACAATCCTTTGTCTCTAGTCACTGAGATATTAGTTGAACTGATTTGTTGGTAGTATTTCAACTGTTATAATTAAATAATTATTTATTTATTTGAAAACTTTGCACTTCAGAATTATTGTCAATTTCAGATAATTAATTTTAACAATAGGTATAAGAAGGTACCTCAGAGTTGTTTCAATTTGCATTTTCCTATTTAATTATTTACAGCATTTTTATATGACCATAGAAAGCTTAATTCCTTCATCTGAAACATGGATGTTCATATCCTTTGACAACTTATCAGTTGGGAAATGACTTGTATTCTTATAAATTTGAATCAGTTCTCTATATATTTGAGAAATGAGTCCTTTATCAAGGAGACTTGCTGTAAAATATTTTCACAATTTTGATTAATACTTGTCTATTTTCCTACATTCTAGTTCTCCCTGTTTTTTTTCCTCTCTCTTTTTACCCTTTCCCTCCTCAAAAGTGTTTTGTGCTTACCACTGTCTCTCATAAATTGACTTGCATCTATGAGCTCCCTTTCTTGATGTCACATGGAGTCATTAGCTTCCCTTTGTCCAATTCTAATTTTTAAGGAGTGATTTTCTTCATTGATTTTTTAAATTTTCTTTTCCATTTGCCAAATTCTGCCTTCTAAGAAGCTCTTGCCTTTGGTGGATTTTTGTTCCTCTTTGACTATTTAATCTGTTTGCTTTTCTAAGGTATTATATTCTTCAGTATTTTTATGCTTTCTTTACCAAGATGTTTTTCTCTTATTTTTGCATCAATCTTTTGGAATTTTTCTTCTACCTATCCTATTTGATTTCGAAAAAATATTTTTGAACTTTTCCAGATTATTTTTTGGGGTGCCTTAGACTAATTTATAGTTTGCTTTGAACTTTTGCTTGTAGCTGTTTTGACTTCATCATCTTCTTCTGAATTTGTGTCTTCATCTTTCTTGTCATTATAGTAACATTATATGTGTAGGTTCTTTTTTAGTTCTTTGCTCATTTTCTATCCTATTTCCTGATTTTGAACTTTATGTTTATGTTAGGGTCCACTTTTGGCCTGGGGTTGGACTTTTCTCAAGCTTCAGTCTTTTTCACATTGCTCTTTTCTGAGTCATTTCTGGGATTTGTAAGTTTTTAGTGTTTCTAATGTAGTGTGATCGGGGGAAAAGTTGTATCTCACTCCTGGTCTCTACTCTTGTCCTTACTCAGTAAATGCCACCAGTCCTCTGTGATTACAATTGATACTGCTTGTCAGAGGTTCCTGTTCCTTTGCCGTCAAGAGTGATACTGCCCCTCAAGTCTTCTGTTCCCTCTTGAAAACTGACAGTGTTTCTCTTTGCCCTTAACTATGACACAAGGGTGTTTCTAGGTAATAGAATAAATAAACAGAGTCTGGTCTTGAGTCCAGAGCTGTCACAGGATTCTTCTGTAAGTATTTATGACAAGTTGTCAGGGCCTCTTACCATCTCCAGTTTGAGAACTTGCAAAGTTATTGTTGCTTCTGTCAACACCACCTAGCCTCACCACTGTTGATTCATATATATGAAATCCAGACAAGCCGTATCACCCTTTTCATGGTGTCTCTTTCTGACCTCCTGTGTTGTTCTCGACTGGAAATCTGTCTCACCCTGACCTCTTGTTGACTCTGTCACTCCAGAATACAATTTGAGGCATTACTTTAAAGTTTTTTGGCAGTGATTGTTGGGAGAACTTAGTCAAGTATTATCTCTATGTCGCCATCTTGCCTCTGTCCAAAAAGTCTTTTAGTGATGTATTTTGTTTTGTTTTTACCTCTCATTCCATTTGGCTAATTCTGCTTTTAAGAAATTCTACTCTTCGGTAGAATTTTGTGCTTCTTTTATATTTAGCCACTTCTATTTTTAAGTATTTTACCTAAAAGAATATTTCATGGAGAACACACCCAAAACAAGTACTCATGTGTAGGTCAGAAGAAGTCACGAAAAGATATTCTCAAGGTTTCTCTGAAGAAATTGGTATTGAATTTAAGACATGGGAGACACTGGCAAAGAAAACTGTGTGGGCATAAAAGGAAATGTTATGATATTTGAGCAAAGCAGAATAGCAGTACCTCAAAAGAGATGTGAAATGCACAAATTTAGGAACTCTCCTTCCCAAATATTCATATGGACTACTTCTATTCAACCTGAGATAAAGCCTTCCAAGCTTATACTGGTTTGATCAAACACAGTTGGAGACACTGTACATTGACCCAAAATTTATTATCTCATTTTGATCTTCTTGGTAATTCAATTTTTGTATATTATTTTCATAAATAATTTCTTTTCCATTTTTCTCCTACCATTCTTATTATTTTCTTTATTCAAAAGATTCTTGTTGAAATTATCTGCTTTGTATTTTTTTCCTTTGAGGCTTTATTTGTAACTGTTTTCATATTTTTTGCCTTTTGCATTTGTATCTTCATCTTCCCTTGTCAATATAGAATATTTTATTGTAGTCAGGTTGTTGTTGTTGTTGTTGTTTGTTCATGACTTTGAATGTTATGTTGAAGTTGGGCTCTGCTAACCTGGGAGTGGAGAGACACTGTCCCAAACTTCAGGTTTTTTCCATGCTGCTATTCTCAGTGCTAGTTTTAAAAGTCTATCATTTTTTGTGCCTACAAATTGGAGGGATCCAGAGAGAGAGAGGTATTGTCATTGCTCTCCAGGTCTGTGCTCTGGTCTTTGTCCAGGAATGGGTCTTGCTTCCATGTACCTGTTAGTTTTAGTTCTCCCTATTCCTTAGACCTGTGACCAAGGCTCCCGCACCATTGTGGCCAACCATAAGTGCTTCTTTCTACCTTGGTAATATGCCACAGAACTCCATATAGGCAAGGAAGAAGAAAAAAATGAGTCTTTTTAACCTGATTAATTGGTTTCAACAAATTTGAACATTTATTTTATTGCAATGAATTAATTATTTAACCAAACAGAATTAACACATTTATTGAGTGTCTACAGTGTGTAACACATTATGCCAAATTAATCAATGGGATTAATCCTCTTTTTGTCCTTTAGTTCTTGTATTTAGTTATTACTATTGTATTAAAACATTCTGCTCATGTGTTAATAGTCTTTAATGAGGATAGATGCTGTTTATTAAAGGGTATTACTGTGCAGATAAGAATTTCATGTCAATATAAATATTTTTATTTATTTAGTTTAGTATGTGATTATGAATATAATACTGAAATCTCAACAAGTGTTAAAAAGAAAAAACCTATAAAACTATTTTAAAAAGAAAAACGTATATTTCAAAAAATCAAGTAGTTCCATGAACTATGAGATTATAAGGATAAGACAGGTGCATGTAAGTTAGCCTTCTTGATAAATTAAATTCACGTATATTAGAATAAGAAACTTTTGACCTTCATAAGCACTCAGAAAAGTTAATAATTTCTTAAAGATTTTGTTACTATAATATTAATAAAATAAAAAATTGAAAAAATTAAAAAAAATTATAAGAGTACTACTATATATCAAACATAAATTGGTGACACACCGTGGTGGGGGGTAGTAGTAATAGTCTTTTGCAACTGAGATAAGCAAATTCAAGATATGCTTTACTCCGAAAATATCCAAAAAATACTGAAATCTGGATTCACACATTGATCCATGGATAAACTTTTGTAGTGTTGGATGTAAAGCCTAAGGATATTTTTAATTCCTTAGGGAATAATTATTTTATAACTTAGTTCTGAAATTCCAGCAGAACATTGGATGTGAAATAATTTTATTTTATCCTACTTAAAGCCATAAGGGTTACTGAATTATGTGGAAAGCATGAGATTGGAGTGATATAATTTTGTCAGCTGATTCTTTCCAGTGGATCAGCTGATGAATTTTTCTTCCAGTGATAACCTCGTAGGAAGAATAATACAGGAATATATTTTGGAAAATACCCTTACTATCATTCAAATAGAGCATGTAGCAATTTAACAGGAATAGAAGATATATGCAAACCATTTTACCATAATAAAATGTATTATTTCATATGTCATTCATCTTCATTCCTGTCATATCATCATCATTATCATCATCACTGTCAGCACTACCATTCTCACCACCATCATCAACATCCCTTCATCAGTTTCCTAGAATTGTGAGCATATGTGTGTGCATGTGGCGGGGGGTGGGGTGGAGGGGATGATAGAAATATGAGGAGAGAGATAAACAGACACATTAAAAATCTAACTCACTCATATATTAAAAAATAAAGTTAAAATCTGTCCATCAGAATTTTGAAGACTGAGAGATAACTAAATTATTTCATTACCCACAAAATATATTGTAATTCAGTCCATAGCTGCTAGTTTCCATGTAAATTAAGCCAGAATAGATAAAGAATGATAAAGAGGGTATACTAATACTTTATAATTAATCTACCAACATTTGCTTGACACCTACTATGTGGCAAATCCTGAACCTCTAGGTACTAGAGGTAAGAATACAAAGGATAAAATAATTGCTTTCATATTTTTCTTATGAAGAAATCATGTTTAGCATATTCATTCTCAAGCAGGCTAACTACTTAAATATTCTATTTAAATTAGTTTTTTTTATTTTATTAAATATTTTTAAAAGAGAAGTTTTTTTTTTTTTATTTTGAACATTCATCTTTTAAAAGCTCAACTTCAAATTCTCAACTGCCCCTGCTCAATCCATTGAAAAGGCAAAAAAATGTAATATTAAGTATACATATGACAACATACAATATATTTTTCCATATTGGTTCTCTGGCAAAAACAACAACAAACAAACAAAAATGAAAGCAACAACAATTCTATGCACAAAAATGTGAGAAAAATAAAGAGAGTGAAAGGAATATGATTCAATTTTCATTAATAGGTCATCACTTTGCTCTCTGAATTTGAATAGCATTGTTCATTGGAATTGTTTTGGATCATTGTCTTAAAGAGAATAGCTAATTTTTTTCATAGTTATTCAATATACACTTACTGTATAATAGGTTCTCCTGGTTCTTCTCACTTCAATTTGCCTTATTTCTTATAGGACTTCCCATATTTTTTTTTTGTAATTTCATATAGCACAATAGTATTTAATCATAGTCATATAACATAAGTTGTTCATTTATTCAATAAATGGGCAACCTCCCTCAATTTCTAATTCTTTGCCACCATAAAAAAAGTGTTGCTATAAATATCTTTATACAAATAGGTCCTTTCCTCCCCCCACTTTTTTTTTCTCTTTGGGATACAGACCTAGTAGTAATATTGCTGGGTCAAAGGTTATGCTTAGTCATATCCCTTGCGCAGTGTTCCAAATTGTATTCCAGAATGTTTGGATCAGTTCATAACTACACCAACAGTTCCTTAGTTTGCCTTTTTCATATCCTCTCTAGTATTTATCAGTTATCTTTTCTTTGATGTTAACTAACCTTATAGTTGTGAGGTAAAATATCTGAGTTGTTTTAATTTGCATTTCTCTATTCAACAGTGATTTAGAGTATTTTAAATGTAACTATTGATATCTTTGATTTCTTCCTCAGAAAACTACCTGTTCATATTCTTTAGGCATTTGCCAATGGGAGATGGAGCATATTTCCATAAATGTGGCTCACTTCCATATATATTTCAGAAACCTTTGCCAGAGAAACTTGCTATAAATTTTCACCTATTTCCTGCTTTTCTTGTAATTTTATTCTCATTGATTTTGTTTGTGGAAAATATTTTAAAGTTGACATACTCAAAGTTATCCATTTTACTTTTTGTGACCTAATCTTTTATAAAGATCTATCATTATCTCATAAACTATTTTCTTATTTCTAAATTTCCCCTTGCTCCCTAATTTACTTACCATATCACCTATTATCTCTAAATCTTTTATGCATTTTGATTTTATTTTTTAATATGTTGTAAAATGTCAGTCTGTGCCTGGTTTCTTTCAAACTGCTCTCCTGTTTTTCTAACATTATTGCTCAAAGGGTGGGTTCTTGTTCATTAAGTTTGGATCTTTGGATTTATCAAATATGAGCCTACCATGGCTATTTCCTACTGTGTATTATATACCCAATCTATTTTACTGATCTACTAATTACTGTTATCAAGCAACAAAATATTTTCATGATTTCCTCTCTTAATATAGTCTGAAACTTGGTAATGCTAGGCTAAGTTCATTCACATTTATTGTTCTTTCATTCCTTTGATATTTTTGACCTTTTGTTTTCCCAGATGAATCCTTAAATTTATTTCCATAGCCTTATAAAATAATTCCTTCATAGTTTTATTGGCATTACACTGAATAAGTAAATTACTTTAGGTAAAATTGTCATTTTTATTATATTGGCATAACCTACCCTTGAGAATTTAATATTTCTCCATTTGTTTTTGAAAAATGTTTTGTAATTATGTTTATATAAATCCTGGGTTTGATTTAGTAGGTAGGCTCCCAAGTATTTGATGTTGCCTGCAGTGATTTTTTTGAGACAGTAGGAGATTAAGTGATTTGCCTAGTAGGATCACACAGCTAGTGAGTATCTGAGTTCAGATTTGAGATCAGATCCTCCTGACCCTAGTGCCAGTGCTCTTTTGACCAGGTCCACCTAGTTGCCTCTCCCCTGTGGTGATTAGAAAATTTCATTTCTATGTCTTCCTTCATTTTTTGGTAACATATAGAAATGTTGATGATTAATGTGCCTTTATTTTACATCCTGCAACTTTGTTGAAGTTGTTAATTTTTAGATGTTTTAGTGCTGTCTCAAGGGTTCTATAACATCTTCAAAGAGTGATCATTTTGCTACCATAATGCCTATGTTTATTCCTTCAATTTTTTGTATCACATAGTTATAATTTCTAATATAAATATGAATAATAGTGGTCTTAATGGATATCTTTGCTTTTTCTTTCTTGTTGTCACATGGTGTCATAAACTTCTACTTCCCCAATTCAAATTATAAATGAATTATTTTCCTCAGTGAGTTTTTGTAACTCTTTAAAGACTTTATCAATTCTACTTTTTAGTATTATTTAATATTGATTTTATATCATATTATATTTTATATAAAATATAATTTACATTGTATTTATATTATATTTTAATATTGATGTTTTAATATTATTTTCTTCAGAATATGTTTTGTGTCTCTTTACCATGCTATTGTTTTTTCATAATCCTCTTTTTTTTTCATTTTTCTTGCCCCATTTTTTCATGTACCATTGTTATTTGATTTTGAAAATTATTTTTAATTCAAAAAACATTTCTTAATGGGCTTGTGTTCAATTTACATTTCTCTGTGGGGGTTGGAGGTTTGTTTCTAGCTGTTTCAACATTGACTTCTTTTTTTTTTTAAATTAAACAAATGCTTTATTAACTTCTGGTTTACATCATTCATTTCCACCAGATTTTGAGTTACAATTTTTCCCTGATTTTTCCCTACCCACCATCCCAGAATAGCAGGCCCACTAGATATCCCCTGATCCAATCTTCTCTCCTCCATATCTTCTCCCATACCCCTTTCGACTTTGCCATTCAGGCAAGGTGAATCTCTGAGCCCCAATGCCTGGACATCTTATGAAACATTTAATTTTAAAACTTCGATTTTCAGATCCATTCCCTTCTTCCCTTGTCACCCACTCCCTCTGAGAAGATAAACAATTCAGTGAGTGTTGTACATGTATAGCTATGCAAAACATTACCATAGTAGATATATGGTAAAAGACTGCTTATATTTCCTTCCCACCCATATCACCTCCCACCTACTCCATGCCCTACTTTGATGCTGTCCCTCTTTGATAGTGGGTACTTTCAACCTCCCCTCCCCCCAGAAGGCCATTCCCTCCATAATGCCTCCTCTCATCCCCCTTTCCCCTACTCTCCTGCAAGGTGAGATATTACATTTAGTATGTATGTGATTCTCTCCTTGAGCCAACTACCATGAGAATATGGTTTTGCCTTTTTTGCCTTCCTGTTCTTCCCCTCCCCTGCAACTACTTCCCCTTGCCTCTTCTACACGAGATAGTTTTCCCTACCCTGTCTCTCCTCATCTCCTCTTGCCACTTTCCTCTCTCATCTCTTAACTTCACTCCTTAAGAATCATCCCTTCCCATCAAATTCTACCTGTGCCCTCTATCCATGTATACCTGTAAACATATGCCCATATACCCTTCTTCAATTATTTTCATAATGAGAAAGGTTTCATCAGACACAGTTATTGTTTTTACGTGTAGAAATGTAAATAGTTCAACTTTGTTAAGTTCCTTTTGATTTATTTTCCTTGATTACCTTCTCAAGCATCTCTTGCTTCTTGTGTCTGGATGTCAAATTTTCTATTCAACTCTGTTTTTTTTTTTTTTTTTCCCTCAAGAATGCTTGAAAGTCCTCTATTCCACTGAATGTCCATATTTTCCCCTGAAACAAGATACTCAGTTTTGCTGGTTAGGTGACCGTTGGCTTCAATCCCTGCTCTTTTGCCCTCTGGAATATCATATTCCACTCCCTTCGATCCCTCAGTGTAGAAGCTGCCAGGTCCTGTGCTATTCTGATTGTGTTTCCACTATATTAAAATTATTTCCTCCTGGCTGCTTGTAGTATTTTCTAGGTGATCTGGGAGTTCTGGAACCTGGCTATAAAATTCCTAGGAGTTTTCTTTTGGGGATCTTTTTCAGGAGGTGATTGGTGGATTCTTTCAACCTCTATTTCCCCCACTGGGTCTAAAACATCAGGGCAATTTTCCTTGAGAATTTCTTTAAGCTTCTTTCTTTGATTGTGGCTTTCAGGTAGTCCAATAATTTTTAAATTATCTCTCCTGGATCTATTTTCCAGGTCAGTGGTTTTTCCCATGAGATATTTCACATTGCCCTCTATTCTTTCATTTGTTTGGATCTGTTTATTACCATCTTGATTTCTCATAAAGTCACTAGCTTCCCTTTGCTCCAGTCTAACTCTGAGGGAATGAATCTCCTCAGTGAGCTTTTGGGGTTCTTTTTCCATCTGGCAAATTCAGCTTTTTAAGGCATTCTTCTCCTCATTGCCTTTCTGAGCCTCTTTTGACATTTGAGTTAGTCTATTTTTTTTTAAACAAATACTTTATTAACTTCTGTTTTACATCATTCATTTCCACCAGATTTTGAGTTACAATCATTTTCCCCCCATTATTCCCCTATCCAACCTCCCAGAATAGCAGTCCCACAAGATATCGCTTCCTCCAATCTGCTCTCTCCCATACCTTCTCCCATGCCCCCATCGACTTTTCCATTAGAGGAAGATGAATCTTTGTGTCCCAATGCCTGCACATCTTATCTCCTAATTATAGGCAAAAGAGTATTAATAATAGTATTTATATATATATTTGAAACATTTAATGTTACGACCTCGAATTTCAGACGCATTTCCTTCCTCCCTTGTCCCCTATTCCTTCTTGGGATATAAGTAATTCAGTATATGTTGTACATGTCTAGCTATGCAAAACATTATCATGGTAGATATATTGTACAAGGCTGCTTATAATTCCCTCCCACTCATCCCACCCCCCACCTGGTCCATTCCCTACATGATCCTGTCCCTCTTCTATACTGGGTACTTCCAACCTCCCCTCACCCCAAGGATGCCCTCCCATCCATCATCCCTCCTCTCATCCCCCTTCCCCCTATCCTGCTGCAGGTTGAGATATCCCATTTAGTATGTATGTCATTTTCTCCCTGAACCAAATTCAATGTGAATGTGGTTTTGCCTTTTTAGCCTTCCTTATTCTCCCCCTCCTTTGCAACCACTTCCCCTTGTTTTTACATGAGATAGTTTACCCTACCCTGTCTCTCCCCATCTCCTCTTGCCACTTTCCTCTCTCACTTCATAATTTCATCCCTTGAGTATTCTCCCTTCCCAACAAATTCAACCTATGCCTCTATCCATATATGTTTCACACACATTCACATATGTATTCATATGACCACACCCCCTTCTTCCATTATTTTCATAGTGAGAAAGATATCATCAGTCACAGTTATTGCTTTTCCATATAGGAATGTAAGTAGTTCAACTTTGATAAGTTCCTTTTGATTTCTTTTCCCTGATTACCTTCTCAGGCATCTCTTGCTTCTTGTGTCTGGATGTCAAATTTTCTATTCAATTCTGGTTTTTTCTCAAGAATGCTTGAAAGTCCTCTATTCCACTGAATGACCATATTTTCCCTGAAACAAAATACTCAGTTTTGCTGGGTAGGTGACCCTTGGGTTCATTCCCAGTTCTTTTGCCCTCTGGAATATCATATTCCATGCCCTCCGATCCCTCAGTGTAGAAGCTGCCAGGTCCTGGGCTATTCTGATTGTGTTTCCACAATATTGAAATTGTTTCTTCCTGGCTGCTTGTAGTATTTTCTCCTTGATCTGGGGATTCTGGAACCTGGCTATAATATTCCTGGGAGTTTTCTTTTGGGATCTTTTTCAGGAGGTGATCTGTGGATTCTTTCAACCTCTATTTTGCCCTCTGGATCTAAAACATCAGGGCAGTTTTCCTTGAGAATTTCTTGAAGGGTGATTTCTAGGTTCTTTCCTTGATCATGGCTTTCAGGTAGTCCAATAATTTTTAAATTGTCTCTCCTGGATCTATTTTCCAGGTCAGTGGTTTTTCCCATGAGATATTTCACATTGCCTTCTAATCTTTCATTTGTTTGGATCTGCTTAACAGCATCTTGATTTCTCATAAAGTCATTAGCTTCCATTTGCTCCAGTCTAACTCTGAAGGAATGAATCTCCTCAGTGAACTTGAGATTCTTTTTCCATCTGGCAAATTCGACTTTTTAAGGCATTATTCTCCTCATTGCCCTTTTGGGCCTCCTTTGCCATTTGAGCTAGTCTATTTTTTAAGGTGTTGTTTTCCTCAGTCAGGCTGTTGACCCTCAATTCATACTTTTCCTGCATCCTTCTCATTTCTCTTTCTAATTTTTCCTCCACTTCTCTTATTTGATTTTTAAAGTCCTTCTTAAGGTCCTCTATGGCCTGCAACCCGCTCATGTTTTCCCCTGGGGTTTTTGGAGCAGGACTTCTGACCTCAGTCCTTTTCCCGCTCTATGTCCCCAAAATAGGAGTCTGGGTTGCATTTTTCTGTTTCCTTTGCCTTGGCATGTTGCCACTTAATTCTTGACTTTTGGGCTTGTTGCCACACTATGGCTTTAAGGCCAGATAGAGGAATTTTTGTCCGAACGTGTGGGGGCAACTTCCGTTTCTGGCAAGCTGTAAACCCACCCACAACTTCCACCCTAGATCACAATCCAGATCCAGGAGGTTAAAGCAAGAGCGATTACCCCCCAAGACTGATCGCTGGATCTCCCCACGATTTGTAGGCTGGGAGCCGGAAATGCCTCTGAAACCTACAAAATGGCGTGTCTCCTCAGTGGCTTCTAGCCCCCAGGGGAGGGAGCTGACGCATTCCCCAAATACAGGTCCCAAAGTCCATAGGACACTAACCTCTTACTTTGTCCTAGGCAAGTCTGTGTTGATAATTCTGGAGTCTCCTGGTGTTCTGGGGTTCCTCCAGCCGGCTGCTGGCCCTGCCGCCCTGGAGCTAAAACCTCGGCTCACGCGGACCTGGGTTCGGCTCGGCTCGGCTCCTGCGCTCTGCGCGCTGCCGGCTCCCAGACCGCTGCGCTGGTCCTTCCTGCAGGGCTCCTGGGCTGTCCTCAGCGGGAGGTTAGCTGTTCTGTGTCGTTCTGTGGGTGCTGGGGCTCCAGAAGTTGTTCAGAGTCCTTTTTTACATAGTTTGTGGAGAATCTGGGGGCAGAGAGGCTTGGATGAGCTGTTTCTACTCCGCCATCTTGGCTCCGCCCCCCGAGTTAGTCTATTTTTTAAGGTGTTATTATCCTCAGTCGGGCTGTTGACGGTCATTTCATACTTTTCTTGCATCTTTATCATTTCTCTTCCCAGTTTTTCCCCCACTTCTCTTATATGCTTCTTGAGGTCCTCTATGGCCTGTAGCCAGCTTGTATTTTCATGGGTGGGGAGGGTGGGTAGGGAAAAAATGGGTGAAATTTGTAACTCAAAATTTGGTGGAAATGAGTGAAGTAAACCAGAAGTTAATAAAGCATTTGTTTAATTAAAAAAAAGAAAAAAAAGTATGTCTTCCCAAGTGTTTGGTCATCTCCTTGCCTGTTCCCTTTTACTCAATGTACTCCTCTCCACCTTTGAAATGTGATGCAGAAATGGATATAGGCAATGGAGTTGACCAATGGCATCTAGGGTCAACTCTGGGTTCAACCCATAGCATCCTGTTCCTAGTACTATTACACTAGTCCCCTATAATCTCTTTCTGACCAGTTGCCTGTTGACATTATACTCTCTGCCCTGGGTGATCCTAAAGCTACGGCTACTGCTGCTATTACCACCACCAAGTCCAGCCACTGCCCTATGTACACCTATGTAACAGACCTTTCCTGCACTTCCAAGTTGTCTTGAGATAGAAAAATGTTTTACCTTTTGCTGACTCTGTTTCAGCAGAATTTGATTTTAGATAGTGTTTTAAAGTCATTTGGAGGGGAATTGTGAGAGAAAACATCTGCCGGATTGCTGTTACCCATATATCTTCTATTTTGATATTCTTAATCCTCTTCAAACTATCCCCTTCCATCACCAGGTCCCCCCCACAAAAAAAAATTCTGGTAAACTTTGGTGACACCTTCTTTAGAAAAGCACACATTTCAATATCATATAACAGTATTTAAAGTACAGCTGACTTCTATTTATATGTATTTACAGTGCAGAAGTAAATACTGCATTCACTCTACAAAATAAATGAAGTTATCCCTGTTGTTTTTGTTTGTTTAAGAAATAAGTCTAGAAGTGACAAATTTAGTTTCAGTGATAACTTATTCTGTTGTGTAAAATGCTCATATTTTTTGTCTTTACTCATAAATATATGTTTTTTGTTAAAATATATAGTGACTACTTTTCATTAAAAGAAAAAAATAAGCATTATTGTAAAAATGATATAAATTTATATATATATGTGGAGAGAGAGAGAGAGAGAGAGAGAGAGAGAGAGAGAGAGAGAGAGAGAGAGAGAGAAAGTATTGGATATGCTGATTTAATCCTTTTGGCAAATAGAATAATTGAAAATATTTTTTTTCATTTTGAGATGTTTATTAAAATGAAATTTGATCATCTTTCCCAAATGCAATTACACTAGGATTGGTAATTTTTCACAAATTTATTAATGGAGAAGTGAGGGCTGTAGAATCTCCCTCCGCTGATACAGCTTACAACCAGGCTTTGATTTAGTGCACAAGCCTTAATTATTCATTGACATATAGGTTATATAACTTTTACATGTTAAGCATCAAGGATTAGATTCAAACCTACTTCCTTTGATTCCAAGCCTAGTAGGCAATATGGCTTTACAATTCACCAAGATTTACTAATCTGCATTTTTTGAGGCTGTTTCCACATTAGCAGTTACCTATAATAATTCAATCAAAACCAGTAGATAAATGGATAGACAGATACATATAGAAATACACAGAAAGATAGATCATAGGAAGATAGAAATAGTGGTGGTGGTGTAGACAAAGAGATAATCAACAGATAGATATTATATAAAAGCTATATGGACTAAATTATGATTTCATCATAGCAGGAGGCTCCTGGAGAGGAACTGCCTTGACAAATGTAGATGAGTAACTTAATGATTTTTAATAGTTCCTTGCACACTTAGAGGTTGAGAAACTTGTACTGGTTTACACAGTCTGAAAGCTTCAAAACTTATACAAGGTATTTGGAAGTCTGAAGTCAGCTCTCTAGATATATATGATAAACTACCTTTAAAACAATAAAACAAAAATAAAAGTATATGCATGTATATACACATATATACACATGTGTGTGCAATTTTACTAGTGACATGTATATACACAAATAAATATATGCATGTGTATATGTATATGTGTGTATATATGTGTGTGTGTGTGTGTGTGTGTGTGTGTGTGTTTAATCCTTTGGCAAAAATGCTGCCTTTCTTTGTCTTTCCAGCAACAGATGATATTTTGAAAGAATGTCTTCCCAAGTGTTTGGTCATCTCCTTGCCTGAAAAAACTTAATAAGGTGGAGGATTCGTATTGAAAGGAATTGAGGAATAATTGATTGTACTCTTGGTTTTTAGCAGATCTTTGTTCCTTACCAACATCTGAGGGTGACAACTTATTTCTCCTATCTGCTCTATTTTACATTTCACTTAAATTCATTCTCTGCTCCTTTTCCACCCGCTATAGCTTACTCTTTTTGGAATATAACATGTTATCTGTTAAATTCAGTTTCTTGAATTTCATTTTTCTTTTCTCCCCAGGTGTCAAAATCCAGTTAAGTAGTCTAATACGAGTTTCTCTCCCATGCTAAGTTTCATAGCTTTCATGGCTCTTGAGGGGGAAATTCTCACAGTGGTGAAGGGAGAATTAGATGAATAATTCCCATAATGGTTAATGGGAACAATGGTGTGATCGCTTTCCATTTGGATTAAAAATTTACTTAGGTGTCTTCTCCATACTTCCAGCTAGAAGGGAAAGAGTTCTTTTTTTTTTAATAAACACAGTTAAGGGATTAATTGATTTTGAATATTCAAGAATAATTTAAAATAAGATTAGTTGAGATTTACATTATATTTGCCTTTAGGTCACCTTTAGCAACCTCTATAGAGATAATTTAGAAAAGTATTAGCAAGATTTCCAGAGGAATGTTTAAAACACTCAAGAGAAGTTTTACAAACTCCTTCTACCATTTCTTTATCCATCCATCTATCCATCCATCCATCCCTCCTTCCATGTGTTAATTTAACAAATATCTAATGAATACTTGCAATAGAACCATGTTAGCTGCTGCCAGATATATAAAGAAGTGTAAGACAAAGTTTTTGTCTTAGAGAAACTTAAAATCTAATTGAAGAGGGGGAGAAGATTGACGTGGAAAGTTAAATAATGATATAAGCAAATGTATAGAATCTTATATCTCAGATCTAGAAAGAACTGTAGAGACTACATTATGTAGTCCTTTCTTTATGCAGGAAAGGAGAAAGAAGTGAAATAACTTATCCCAGATCACTCAGTAGAAAGTGAGACAAAAACTTGAATCGTTTTTCCCTGGCTCCCATTTCAATTCCCATAACCAAACCATTCCACAATTTCTCACATATTTTTGCTCCTCATTATTTATGTTCTAACCAAAAGGTGGGACTCTCCATTCTGTTCATGCTTTCCTCTCTCTGAGTCTATGCAAATGTTATTCCTTGGAATTAGATAAAATATTATTCACTCTGTAGATTCCAGCTCCAGTGCTATCATCTATAACATGTCTGAATAGCACAAGAAAACTTCATGCAAAAGAGTCCCCTGATGAAAATGAAAGAACTGCAACATAACTTACTACAGTTTATTACTAACATAATGTGGATCTGGCAATGGTATGATGTAAGGACTATATTCAGATTTATCTCCAGAGAAATTGGAGGGGATTAAGACCAGAATTTGTGAGAACAGTTGGGCCACTATGATGACTTATCATAAGTTCATTGCCTTATACAATTTTATAATTACCAAGGCAGGAACTTAGTCTGTCTCCCTTATTGGACAGTTGATGATACTAAGGCAATTGAGAAATATAGATCAAAATATTGGTAAGGTACTTGGTCATTATTCTTTCTAAATTCCTATTTTCTAATCTCTAGATTTTCTCCCACCATTCCACAGAAATCCTCTCACACAGAATGTTCCTCCTTTCTCTGACCCATTGAACATGGAGATTCATGTGGTCTCTGACCTTCTCACATGGAAATTCACTCTGCACCAGCAACCCCTTTCATTTACTATTTAATTTCTTCCAGAACCTCCATTTTGACAAAAGTACCCAAGCTAGTCATCTGTGTCTTTGATCCTCTCTAGGACCACCCCTGACTCTACCATGCCCCAGCAGAAGTACCTCCAACTCCTTCCATTCTTCTCAGTTACATTTTTATTTTCGTCCTTTATCAGAATGGAAGATCTTTGAATGCAGGGTCTGTCTTTCTTTTTCATTGTCTTTGGATTCCCAGTACTCAGCATGATACATAGCACATAGTGTATAATAAATATTTGCTAACTTGGATTGAGCTGACAAAAATCTTTAGAAAGGCTAAAAGTAGATAGAGGGAGAGTCTCCTAGGACTTCCAATCTGTAGAAGCAGAAAAGAAAGAAGAACATTATATTACTACTGAGCAATGTGAAGAGGAGTTATATAGCTTAAGAGTTATATATAGTACATAAGGAGAAGGGAAGGTGATCATTATTACCAGTGGATATGGGACTATTTGCAACCCTAGTACTTTTGAAATGACTTACATTAGCAACATGGGAAAATTATCAGGTCAGTTTTTTTTTTTTGTTTTTTTTTTTAGGGGGAGGCCAGCATTATAGATACAACTGTATGGGTGTACTGATTGCTTTGGCTCCAGGTCACACACTGGAAGAGTGTTACCATTAGCTTTTCCTTTTGAGATCAATACAGACCCATGATGTCCTGATACCTTACATTCTGTGCCTACCAGATGTTCTTCAAGGCTACTTGTATTGTGTATACTGAAATACACACATACAAACATATATACATTCATATACATATACACATAGAGAAACACACACATATATATATATATATACATGCATCTACACACAAAACGTATATACACACAGACACATATATGTGAGATGCACAGTGTACATATGTTATATGACACATGTGTGTGTTTGTGTATGTATGTATGTAGTCTTTCTCATTAGAATTTAAATGCCTTAAAGCCAGGGAGCACTTTAAATTTTCTTTCTATTTTAAGCATTCAGCATAGAGCCTGAAACATACTGAATCATTTGATGAACACTTATTGATTTATTGATTGGTAAGGAAACTGGAGGGATGGGGATAGCAAAAGATAGAAATATTCCCATCTTTTTTTATTCTCCAATTGATGTTTATCTTTTATTCTGTAAACGTATTTGACACTCCCTGGAGAGCTCGTTGGGGAAAAAAAGTGAGTTTGTGATGACAAAATAACTAAAATTTAACCTAGGCTGATAAAATTAGCCACTCACCAATTTCCTCTAGTAAAGTTTGAAAATGCTCTGGTACTTTCCAGAAATTTAATAGAATAATTACAAACAAGTATTAGCTTTTAATTAAAGGAAGCTCTGTTAGACCATTTCTTAGCACTTTAATGCTTTTATAGTTTAGACTTTTCCCTAATTCAAACTTGCTTTCATAATTTAGACCCCTCAACAATTAAGACTACCTTGTCCCTCATTTGGTACTCATTGATCAGATTTCACTGTAGGGCTAATAGGCTTTTGCTTGTTTGTTTGTTTTATGTTTTACTCTTTGCATAAGTAACAGCTTAATTATATTCTTCGAAAGTGAAAGACACTACTTTTTTAATGTATGGCTATTTGAAAATATATCAGACTCAATGGTATCTGAGATTGTTGCTCTCAAAGAAGTTTCTTAACTGCTTCCCACTTTGTTGTTCTCGGGACTGTTACAGAAGCTGTCCTACAGAGATAATATATTGGTACCATGCTGTGTAAAATTGTGGTAGACTTCAGCAGTAGGTCAGATCAACAAGGCCTCCAACGTCACAGAGTTTAATACCACAGAACTGAGGGTGGACCTCATGCCGACCTTGGATCATACTAAAGCCATCAGTTATTCAAATGGTACAAAATGCTTAGGAAAGAATTCTGGGATATTGTATTTATGAAGCACCTTGATACCACCTCCAATATGGATATCACAAATGTCTTTTCTTATTCCCCTAGCCTGCTTCTTATCATTTTACTGGCTAAAGATCTTCCCTATTGCCTCTCTTCACCCCCAACCCCCCCATGCATGCCCATAATTTCATTTGTGTAGGGAAGTCATGGTGAGAAAATCCCATCTACCTAGTTAGATAAGCAAACTTCCTGCAACTAAAAAGTCTTGGAGAGTTGCTCAGTACTCTGTGAATTTATGTTACTTGGCAGGATCACACAGCTATAATATGTCAGAGGCTGGACTTAAAGATGTAATTGAACCTGTGTCTTCTTGACTCTGAGTCCAGCTCACTATTCATTGTATAACATCATTGCTCACAGGTGGCTGGTGATTATCCCTTTAAAAAATTAAATTAAACTTCATTATTTTAACTTAGCTCAATATTCATTGGGAGTCTTAGAATACTTTCAAATATTAAATAATATACTCTCATGTGAACTTGAACAAATCATTTCAACCTTATGAGACACAGATTTTTCATCTATAATATGAAAGGCATTTGATTATCTGACCTCTAAGGTGCCTTCCAGGTTTCATTGAATTATCCCCTAGTCTAGAGGAAACAAACACATGATGACTGGCCATGTGCCACACAAAATACTCATGTATATTGCCCGAAGCAGTATAAAATGTAATTGGGAAATATTTAATAAAAAAGAACATATATATTATTAATATGTAATTGTCTATATCAATATATGAGCTGCAGTTATGCTTATGTATGACATAGTAGTGTTTGATACCACTGTCCTATTACATATTTTAATTTTGTTCTCTGTGTAAACCATCACTCTGGAAGTCTTAGGAAGGCTATGGACTTTTTTTAGAATAATTATACAAATGTATGCATATATGTATACATATATAATGCATATATGCACATACACATATATAAATACAAATATATATCTCATAATTGAAAGAAATGCTAAAATTTTTATAAGTTAGTGAAAATAATTTCTTATAACATACCAGTCCTCAGATTCTTTGAAAATCCACAGACCAGTTAGAAATCCCTAAAAGAACTCTTAATCTCTGAGTGGATCCAATTCTAGAAATATATAGATATGATTATATTGTCTATTAGCATGCCTTGCACTGAGAAAAAACGTAATTGTATTGAATTAATTTAAATAACAATTTAAAGTGCTTCCCAATTTGTAAAGTGCTTTCTCATGAATTGTATAATTTAACCTTCACACTAGCACCCAAAGTAGGCAGTAAGGGTATCATATCACAGATGGTAAGGAAATGAAGATGAGCTGATATTTGGAGAAATTAAATGATCTTCTCAAAAGTCTCATAGCTAGTGGGAAGAATAAAATAAATAGCATCAAAATATTCTAATGGAGTCAGAAAATATTAAGTGGTTATTACATGCCAGGAACTACATGCCAGGTCCTTGACCTGCCTCCCCCACCCCCCCCAAAAAAATGACAGACAACAATTAGCCCTTAGTTTCAAGAGTTGCCAAATGGCACTATAGTAAACATTGTTTACAACATACTTGCCTAAGTTCTAGCTTTTACTAGTTTGCTTGATTTGGAAAAGGAAAGAGAGAGAGAGAGAGAAGAGAAGAGAAGAGAAGAGAAGAGAAGAGAAGAGAAGAGAAGAGAAGAGAAGAGAAGAGAAGAGAAGAGAAAAGAATAGAGAGAAGAGAAGGAGAGGAGAAAGAAGGAGCAATGGAGGTAGCTAAGGAGGATATAAGGAAGGAAAAAGGGAAGAAAGGAAGATAGGATGGAAGGGAGAAAGGATAAAAGAAAGGAAGAAGAAATGAAAAAGGAAGAAGAAGGGAGGATGAAAACAGAATAGTGTGAGGTCAATTGAGGATCCTGAAGTCTTGAATACCAATATCTAAATATGTTTCATAGGGGAAAAAATACAATACTAAAGATTCATTCTTTTCTTTCCTTTACTGGCATTGACATGCTAAGCAGCTGGCCAGAATTTGTTCCTTAACTTTCTGTAATAATTTTGAGCATTTCAACTGTAGTGAAATATGTCATCTCAAAATAGAAGCAACAGACTGGTCCAACACCCTAAAAACTAGAAAAGAGAGAAATTAATTTAACATTTGAAAGTCTCTTTTAAAGTATATATTTCTTTTTTGAAACAGGAGGGTCATAAAACATTTAATGTTTAGACATGTGTCCTTGATCAGATGGTTTCAATTATGCATGAGCAATTAATATTGACATATGTTCAGAGAATAACCTTCCTTTTTAGGAGAAAAAAAGTTGCTTAATTTATTAAATAAATATGTCATGAATTTTTGTGCATAGAGTTCCAGATTTAGATTGATATCCTAGTCCTTACACTAAATAGGTAAATAAGCATATAAATCTGATCAAGTCACATGACCTTTAAAAGCCTAAGGCAAGTGATTTGATATAAGTCAAAGAAAGGAAAGTGCTTGAACAGAAGGAATTTCTGTTGTGACAAAATCACAATAACTCGGTCAATTTGAATATTTTTCTTAAAAAAGCACAACCATCTCAATGAACTTCTTACTGTCAATCAGGGAGAAATGTTTTCTCCCTTAACATATTATAATATATTATTATTTCTTCCTATGAGACAAAAGACTAGGAAGCTGGAAGTTTCCTCATTATATTTTATGCATCTTTCCTGATCCCTAAAGCCTTATTAATTTAATAATAGCACTCTGTATTAACTATAGTTTATTACTTAAAGAACCCAAAACTTTTGATAAATGTATTAATATACTGGTAATCTAATAGAAAAAAATGCACACATTTTCCCTGTTCTTAAAAACTATCACTGAAGAATTTAAATACATTTCTTTGTCTTGAGTTCCTCAAAATACAGTGCCGAGAAAAAAAAATAAAAACAAAAAAACTTATTCTGCTAAAAGAAAAAAAAAACAAACAAAAACCTATCATATGTAGGCTTCATGGTCCAATGGAAAGAGAACAAGCCAGCAAGACTTGAGTTTAAGTCCCTCTTCTAACATATGGTTGTGTGACCCTGGGCAAGTCAAGAAGCTTCTCAGTCCTCTAGGTTCCTCTCTCAGAATATATTTCAGAGAAAGTGCTAATTTGTATTCATAGGTGGTGTTTTCTCCCTCAGGAGTTCCCTGTTTTAATAAAATTGCAGTTCTAGTTCCATGCTGCTACATAGCTTATGAAGATTTAATTCATAGACTATCTCTAAAGGAAAGGACCAAAAATATGTTTGTTTCACAGATATTCAACAATGAATTAAAGATGAGAAAGTGTTGAATACTTTCCAAATGAAGATTGTATACACATGTTCTGGATGGTAGCAGGGTTGGGGAGCTGCATGTAAATGTGTGTCAGAGATTAGGTTTGTGGAATGGAGGCTTATTTGTAGATTTGCTAGTGACAGGTGATATAATTTGCTTGAAGTGGATTATAAAATATGGGAGTTGATAAAGAAAAAAAAAGTCCCAAGGATAACACAGTTTAGAAGTAGATGGGAGGCTGGGACAAAGGTCAGTTAGGATAATACCAGACTGACATACTGATAAGGTGAAAATTAAAGTTCTAGTACACTATATTTATAGTTATATACTGAGCTTGGATATCTGGTTGTAGAAATGAATTAAAGGGTGAAAACCTCATTATAGAATTACAGCATCAATCAGATTTCAACCAATTAGAATATTTGGCAGTACTAAAGAAAAAAAAAGTTAAGTATGATCATTTATAAACCAATTATGTGATTCTGTGGTTTGGGGAATATGCAATGGAGAATGTGAATCATAGGATTTAAAGTTTGAAGAGTCAGAATCACAGAAATGCAGAATTTGAGTGTTGGAAGTGAATTCAGCAGACCTCACATCCATCCCATTAATTATGATATACCCAATTTAGCCTGCATTTGAAGTCCTCCAGAGAAGAGAAAACCGCCTCCTCTCTTTTCCATTGTTCCATTTCTGGAAAATTCCAAATGTTAGGAAGTTTGTGTGTTTGTTTCTTGTCACAAAGTTTTTGTTTTATACTTTGTATCATATACCTATTGCTACTGGTTGTGCCATGGAGGAAGGAGAATTTTCCTTCCTCCCTAAGTGGCTGTTAAATCTTTCCTTTCTGGGTGGCTAGGTGGCGCAGTGAGTAGAGCATCAGCCCTGGAGTCAGAAGGACCTCAGATGGATCCGACCTCAGACACTTAACGCAGACACAAACAAAAACCTAGCCCTGTGACTTTGGGCAAGTTACATAACCCCAACTGCCCTCCAAAAAGCAAAAAAAAAAAAAAGCCAAAAAAAAAAATCTTTCCTTCCCTACCTGTCTTCTCTTGGCTAAGAAATACAGTTTATTTGATTAGTCATTATATAAAAAAGACACTCAACTCCCATCACTATGTTCACTGTCCCCTAAAGTAAATCTCTGACTTAGCAAGGTCTTCCTTTGATTGCGATTTCCAAGACAACACAATACTCCAGATGAGTTTAAGAAGTAAGGATTATTATTTTTGCATACTATTTCTTTCTTAATGCAATCCATATCTGTAATCCATATCTTATTGAAGTCCATATCACCTGATTAAACCCATTTTGCTGCATATGAGGAATCCGAGGGGTAGACATGTAGTTAATTATCCCAAGTTATATGTCTTGTTTTTTTTGCTTTTTTTTTTTTGGAGGGCAATTGGGCTTAAGTAACTTGCCCAAGGTCACATGGCTAGGTTTCTGTTTCTGTGTGTTAAGCATCTGAGGCCAGATCCGAATTCAGGTCCTTCTGACTCCAGAGCTGGTGCTCTACTCACTGAGCTACCTAGCTGCCCCCCAAGATATATAAGACTTAAGAAGAATTAGGACTAGAAGTCAGCTTTTGAATTGCAAGCAGTGGCCTATCCACTGAAACATGTTATTTCATGTAATTCAATTGAGAGAGGCTCTGTGGTTCCTAATATCATCAAATCATAAACTATATGATATCCATTATAGTGCTCTTCTTGAAGTCAAAATTCAATTAAATTCTCATTCCTACTCTGCCAAAGACTCCTGAATGGGGAAGAACTGGGGAGGCATCACTACCTACACAGCAAATGACCAAAGGAATGTATATGTAGAATTTATAGAACTGTTCACATCAATGAGTTGGATTTATATTGTCCATAAGGGGAAAGAGTTGTAAGGAAGTATAGACGCTTTCAAGATGACTGTTACTATAAAAGAGTCATATAACCCCTGGGTCAAAGAGAACCATGAATCCATTAGTGATTGAGCTTTTAAAGAAAATCATTAGAAAAAGAAAAGCTGTTGGAAAAACAACTACAACAACAAAACCAAATCAAAACTTTGAAAGACCAATGGAGTCTTGTGAATGTGGTTATCAAAGAATATGTATACATATATATATGTATATATCATCATCAGAAATTATATTTTCAGATATTATGTGCTAGATAAATTAATAAATAAATATAATGGCAGAGATATTAAACATAATTATAGACAACAGCATAGTAAAATTATAATTAAATCTGGGAACAAAAAGATATAGACAAATTAATAAAGCAACAATATTCTGAATGATAAATGGATCTAAGAATAAAGTAGAGAAACAATGAACAGCTATTTAAAAGAAAATAATTATTTTCTAACAGGCAAAAAATGTTTGAGCTGCAGCTAAATGAGTTATTGGAGAAAAATAAACCTTTAAAAGCACTTCATAGATTGATAAAGGGGAAGATAAATGAATCAGGTACATAATTAAGGGGAAAACTAGTAAACAAAATCCAGAACAGGAGGTAGGATTAACCTTAATGAACTTCAAAATTAGAAGAGATTTGGAGGAAATTGAAAAAGTAATAGAACTGATGTACAATTGGCACTAGTATGGAGTGCATATAATTTCACATTATAGGATGAGAACTAGAGGTGATCACAAGATATGATTCTAGTCCAACCCCCTTATTTTACACTTATGATGATGGGCCCAGATACATTAAATCACTTGTCCATGATCACACAGGTAGTATGCATCAGGGCCAGGACTGGAACCCAAGTCTCCTGACTTGAAATCTAGCATTCTTCCCATTTTCCACATTATCCATTGATCAGGGTATATAGTCCTTTGGAAACCATATCTCAGTTATCAGGGCACACCTTGTGGGGGCCATTTATGTTTAGAGATATGGAGTTAATGTTAAAATCCATTCTGTAGTTTTTGAATCATGTGAGATCCATAGCACCTTTATCTTTATTTCCATTTTAGAGAGGATAAAAGTGAATCTTGGACAATGAGTAACTTGTCCATGGTCACACAACTAGTGTCTGAGACAGGACATGAGTATCAACTCTCAGATTAATGCCTGTTCCACTGTATTATGTGGTGCAGTGCAGGGCTTGGAATCAGTAAAACATGAATCTAAATCCTTCCTCAGACATTCCCTAGCTGGGTGAGTCTGGGAAAGTAACTTAGCCTATTTGTGTTTCATTTTCCTCACCTCTAAAATGGGGATTATTATAGTAACTACCACCCAAAGTTCTGAAGATCAAATGAGCTAAATCATGTAAAAAGCTTTTAGCAAACACTTTTTGGGGAATACAGTTCTATAAAGTTATATAAGGCACTCTGAGAATAGAAAGAGAAATAGTTTAAAGGATAGAGTTTCATCAGGTGAATCTGCAGACATAAGAAAGTGTACCAAGTGACCATAGGACAAAAAGTAGTTCAGATTGGTTGTCATATAGTTTAGATGTAGATTAGTGGTGAAAGGTAAGTATACAATGAAAAGTTAGATTAGAGCCATATTATGGAATGCCTTGAAGAAGACTCAGGTGTTTAGAATTTATTCCATACATAGTCAAAATTTTTTGTAGATTTATGAGAATTGGAGTAAAATGATCAGGGCAATATGTTAGAAGGTTAATCTGGCAACACTGTGTGGTATATATTTGGAGGTTAAAGATTGGTGGAATGAATCATAATTATATCTACGTATTCCAAGACTATGGGATTTGTCCTTTAATTCTCCTTATGTAACCAAAGCAAACTCAGTAGGAATATGTCCTGGATGGTGAATTTCCTAATGTTGGTCCTGGAAGTGACATGTTTGCACAAGACTGTTATCTGATGAACATTAGAATGTGTTTTCTATAAAAATAAAAGGGAGATTATAAAAGTTTAATTTTTCTATAATTGCATTATCTTCAAAGTTACTTTATTTTCTCCCAAGGAACTGGTGGATCCAGGTTTTTTTAAGAGCCTTAACTTGGCAAAAATGTCAGTTTTCTGCACTTTGGATATATTCCCAGATTTTCTGGATGTATTTTGTGCTATACAGTGACATCAGCATTTCATAGTTCCATATTTATCCTAGGAAGAAAGAGGTTTTCAAAGCCAAATAAACAATGATATCATTATATTGGCAGCACTCAGAGGGCATCCTTATATGCCATGTGTCCATTTTTGATTATGGAAAGAAATTTTTGAGATAATTGAGAAACCTGCCTTTATTAATTATAAGTATTTTATAAAATTGCATTGCATAAAGGGCTTATCTTAAATATCTAAATAGAAATATCTAAAGAAGTAACTTCTGGTCAGATTTTCTATTGGAACCTGAATGAAGTACAGTTTACACTGGATGATAGAATGTAGGGCAGATGGGGGAGGGAGGGTAGTTTGAAGCACACACTTTTGAAAAGGGACAGGGTCAAAGTAGAACATAAAACATGTGGGGGTTGGATAGGATGGTTGGAAATATTGTCAGTCTTTAACAATATGTCCACAATGAAAATGTTTTGTATAACTACACATGTAAAAACTATATTGAATTACTTATCTTCCCAGTAAGGGTGGGTGACAAGGGAGGAAGGGAAAGAATCTGAAATTCAAAGCTGTAAAATCACATGTTTAAAAACATTTACATATATTTTACATGCACTGGGAAATACATACAGGCACTGGGGTATGGATATCCATCTTTCCCTAGAGAGTTGGAGGGGGTATGGGGGAGGGTAAAGAAGAGAGTTGGAGGGAGAATAAGAGAAGATAAAGAAGAGAGCAAATTAGGGGAGGGGTATTCAGTGGGATCACTGTTCTGGGGTGGTGGATAGGGGAATGATTGGGAGAAAATTTGTAACTCAAAATTTTGTGGAAATGAATGTTATAAACTAAAAATGAACACTTTTATATTAAAAATTTTCATTTACCCTTCTATGTTTAAATATTTACTTTTTCTTATGCCTACAAAATAAAATTGTTAAACAGCTTAATTTCTTAACTGTGTCATTGTTTGAACTCAATGTTGAGTGGATAATTGTGGAGAGTACCTGAGAACACAGAGATACATTTTAAGTGGTAATATTTTCCTGTTTCAATCTTTTCCTGGGGAATCAAAGCTGTGAAAGTTTTGTTGATTCATTTTATCATTTCCTTGACAAAAGAGAATGTTTTTATCAGAATTACTTTAGGAAAATGAGTTGCAAGTGAAGGCAGTATGTAGCTAACTGGTTTGGCTAGCACCAAATTGCACATACATAATTTTCACAACCATTTTCATGCTTAATTTGATATTGAAATACATTCCACAAAAAAGGAAAGAGGTAAGGTAGTGGTTGGAATGAGGACTTCCCCTGCCATGATGGAAGATGTAGGCTAACTCACAGAAAAAAAAATGGTGTGTGTGTGTGTGTGTGTGTGTGCATATCCATGTATATCTGTGCATGTATGTGTTTGGGGGCTTAGTTGCAAGGGAGAATAGAATGAAAGGCAAATGTGCCTCCTTACTAAGTAGTTCAATTTACTACCACTTCACTACTGGACTAATATTACCAAGTCTTCAAGTTGTTATGTAACCCCACTGCAATGACTGTTGTGTAAGAAATGGTAAGTAGTGGAAGCTGATAGACCAGATATAGAATAATGTACTCCATTCAGGCATCATATTTTAGGGGAATCAACAATAATAGCAAAACCAAGAAACTTACAAGTTAGAATGTGATCAAAAGACAGCCAGGAAAATGGGGAAAAAAAAACGTGAAACAAAATAATATGAGAATCAGTTAAAGAATCTTGGGATACCCTATGTGCATACAGCAAAGAGTTAGGGGACTCATGATAGATATCTTTGAATATTTAAATGTTATATAGTCTTTTACTTGGCATGAGGAAGACTTAGATCCAAATTCTGCCTTATTATCAGCACACAAAGATGGTCATAAACTTGATCTTGCCAACCCACAAATGTATCACCAATGTACTACAAGGAACAAATGTACCTTCAAAACTTCTGAAATACCCTTACTGGTCATAAACTATTTACTTCCCCCCCTCCCTCTGCCTTCTCTTATACAATCCTACTATTCATCAACACCATGGCCTCAAGCTTCTTGACCCTGCAGTCTTCTCCTAGGCATCCCTTTTTGTTCTAGCAAATGTATCCTCTTTTCTTCATCTTGACTGTTAATAAGACATTTAACTTTACACTGTCCTCATTTATTGAATTCCTTCACTCTACCCCTCATATAATCTATTATACCCAGCCGAGACTTAGCTTTGGATCATTCCCTGCATTTGTCACCTTACTTCCAATGCATGCACTGCTGAGCAAATGTGGAGAAAAATCAAATATTGATTTTGACTTGGTCTACTACAAATATACGTTGTATAACCTCAACTGGGCAAGCACTGCTACTAGATAATTCTACTATACCTACCTTATCAATTTACTTTCTCACTCTCCATAGCATGTCTTTCAAACTTCTTTTTTTAAATCCTTTCTCAAACCTTTCATTTTTCCTGCCTCTACCACTCTCTCATCTAAGGACCTTGCCTCAGATTTAACAGGATAAAAAACAAAAACCAAAAACCAAAAACAATAACAACAACAACAACAACAACAAAACACTGACACTGTTTGCCATGGCTTCCTTCTTATCACTTCTTCATTTCAACACTCAAAACACCTTTGACCACTAACTCTTCTTTCCCCTCTGTTTCACATGATGAAGTGGCCTTATTCCCTAAGATTAATCCCTATTTGTTTAAGCAATCCCATTCTATCCTGATTCTTCCAACTGAATGCCTCTTCTTGCATATCCAGTTGTACTGCTCCATACCTTTCTACTGGACCCAGATGACTCCAGAAGTGAAAGTGAGCCTGGCGTCTTTGCACAGCCCTCCCTTTCTCAAATCTAATTCATTTGCATGTCATGGCATCACTCCCTGATATCAAGATTTTCTTTGAGAACTAAGGACAAACAACAGCATCTGGGACGAGGAGGGAACTGGAGTTGATTGACCAGCAGGGCAACATCTTTCTTTTTCTTTTTCTCTTCCTTCCTTCCTTTCTTCCTTCCTTCCTTCCCTTTCTTTCTTTCTTCCTTCCTTCCTTCCTTCTTTCCTTCCTTCCTTCCTTCCTTTCTTCCTTGCTTCCTTCCTTCCTTCCTTTTTTCTTTCTTTTTTCCCTCCATCTACATAGAGTATCACATCTTTACCTGCAGATGCTATGTCCAAAGAAAATAGAAATATTTTTATCTCTGATTTTTCTTCTCTTAAACAACAAAATTAACCCCCAAACACCCTGACTCTGCAAATGACTGTTGTTGTCATTGAGTGGCCAACAATATGTCCCAGATCAAGCCCTACTTGGTCATTGTTTGGGCCCTAATTGACTCAGAATGAATGTAAATTATAAACTGTTTCTGTCTTATTCAGAAACCCTGAGGTTCTTCCCCTCCCAGATTTATGTTTAAGAAACCGTTGTTTCTTCATTTTTTTTTATTTTTAGGTTTCAACATTGGTTTCCACCAGATTTTGTTATAAATTTTTCTCCCTGTCTGTTCCCTACCCCCTACCACAAAATAGCAAGCCTACTGAATACCCCTTCCCCCAATCTGTTCTATCTTATATTCTCCCCCATCCCCCTCCAAATTTATAGTAGGGTAAGATGGATGTCTATACCCCAGTGCTTGTATAAAATATTCCAGTTGCCTGTAAATTTTTTTTAAACATTTGTTTTTAAAACTTCGAGTTCCATATTTTTTTCCTTTATTCCCTCCTCATACACCCCCACCAGGAAGATAAGCAATTGAATATATGTTGTACATGTGTAATTACCCAAATCATTTCCATAGTAGTTATATTGTGAAAGACTAACTATATTTCCCTTCATCCTATCCTGTTCCCCAATTAATCTATTTTGTTCCTTTGACCCTGTTCCTTTTTCAAAAGTGTTTGCTTCTAACTGATCTCTTCCCCAATCTGCCCTCCCTTCTATCATACCTCCTCTTATCCCCTTCCCACTGAATTTTTCTGTAGGATAAGATACCCAATTTAGTGTGTATGTTATTCCCTCCTTAAGCCAATTTCAGAGAGATTAAGGCTTTCCCATTCTCTTTCACCTTCCTCCTCTTCCTAGTCATTGTAACAGATTTCTCTTGCTTCTTTTATATGAGATAATTTACTGTAATCAATCTCTCCCTTTCTCCTTCTCCCAATATATTCCAATCACCACTTAATTTATTTTTTAGTTTTCATCCCTTTATATTCAACTTATCCTGTGCCCTCTGTCTATGTATACATGTACATACATGTACATACATGTGCTCAAACATATAATTATATAACATATAACCTTCTATACATACATATATATATGTTTGTATACAAATACACACACATATATTCCTTTTAACTATCCTCATACTGAGAAAATTCTTTTGAGTTATAATTACCATTTTTCAATGTAGGAATGTAAATAGTTCAACTTCAATAAGTTCCTTATGATTTCTTTTTCTTGTTTACCTTCTCATGCTTCTCTTGCTTCTTGTAGTGGAAAGTCAAGTTTTCTATTCAGCTCAAGATTTTTCATCAAGAATGCTTGAAAATCCTCTATTTCTTTGAACGACCATATTTTCTCCTGAAACATTATACTGAGTTTTGCTGGGTAGGTAATTCTTAGTTTTAATCCTTGCCATTTTGACCTCTGGAATATCAAATTCTAAGTCCTTTGATACCTTACTGTAGAAACTACTAAGTATTGTGTTACCCTGATTATGTTTCCACAATAATGAAAATATTTCTTCCTGACTGCTTGCAGTATTTTCTCCTTGACCTAGGAAATCTGAAATTTGGCTATAATATTCCCAGGGCTTTTCTTTTTGGTGATTTTTTTTCAAGAGGAAGTTGGTGGACTCTTCAATTTCTATTTTATCCTCTGTGTTGGGGTCCTCTTGGGCTGCACTCCCAACAGGCCGACCTTACCTTTAACCAGGTCTTCAGACGTCTCCGGTACCGTAGCTCTTGCTATGGGGAAAATGCACAACAGAATGCCAGGATTCAGGATCAAGCTCAACAGGTTTATTCGATGGCTGCTACATGACTCCTCCTCTACCTCAATCCCCTGAAATCCCGAATCTCCTCTTCCGGGAGTCTGCTCTCTCTCTCTCTCTCTCTCTCTCTCTCTCTCTCTCTCTCTCTCTCTCTCTCTCTTTATATATATATATATATATATATATATATACCTCTGGCTGACGGGGTAGGAGACAACTTCAGTTGGATGAAGCACTCTCAATGCACAGCAAAAGTTAATTTGCGAATTTGTAGAAAGCACCTCCGGGTATCTCGGGCCTTCAAGGCCCTTGCACTCCCTCAAGGCAAATCCAGGGCCCAGGCCTTAGTAATTAGACCCTAATACTCTGGATCTAGAATATCAGGGGAATTTTGCTTGAAAATTTCTTGAAAGATGGTGTCTAGGCTCTTTTTTTGATTGTGGCTTTCAGGTAGTCCAATAATTTTTAAATTATCTCTCCTGAATCTGTTTTCCCAGTCAGTGTTTTTTTTCCAATGAGATATTTTACATTCCCTTCTGTTTTTTGTTTTTTGTTTTTATTTGGTTAGATCTGTTTTATAGTATCTTGATTTTTCATAAAGTTAATAGCTTCCAAATGCTCTAATATAATTTTTAAGGAATTATTCTCTTCAGAGAGTTTTTGAAATTCCTTTTCCATCTGGGAAATTTGGTTTTTTAAGGCATCTTCTCCTTATTGGCTTTTTGGGCCTCTCTTGCCATTTGGGTTAATCTATTTTTAAGGTGTTATTTTCTTTGCTATTTTTTGTGTCTACTTTAGCAGGCGGTTTACTTGTTTTTAATGTTTTTCTTCTATCATTGTCATTTCTCTTCCCAATTTTTCCTCTACTTCTCTTACTTGATTTTCAAAATCCTTCTTGAGCTCCTCCATGGCCAGTAAGCAGTTCTTATTTTTCTTGGAAGCTTTTGATGCAGGAGTTCTGACTTCCTTTTCTTCCTCTCATTTCATGACTTGGTCCTTTTTGTCCCCCTCAAAATGATTCTATAGTCTGTTTGTGCTTCCTCTCCTTATTCATATTGCCAGCCAATTACTTGACGTTTGAGCTCTTTGCCGTTGTAGACCTCTTCTTCCTGAATGGAGGGAGCTTTGTCCCAAATGCTGGGGTTTTCTCAGCTGCCAGAGCTATTAGGAGGGCACTCGCTCTACAGCACCCACAAGCTCTAGCACACTGGCCACATACCCCAGGACCACCAGCTAAGACCATAATCCAGATCCAAGCAGGTGAAAGCAAGAGTGATTAACCTCTGAGTGGTCACTTGGTCCTCCTACAATCTGAAGGCCAGTAACTCCAGAAGCAGTCATGCAGCAGCAGCTGTAGCTGCTGCCAGGCCTCTGCCACCTCTTGTCCCACAGACAGAGGCCAGACCTTGCTTTTCTGTCCCCCTGTTTCAACAGAGTTCCACACTGACCTTTTAATTTATCTTTGGTGTTTATGGGTTGAGAAGTCTGGAAACCATCACAGCTGCTGGTGATTCACTCTCCTAAATTCTTCTCCAGCCTCCACTCTTCAGGATTGCCCTGGGGCCAGAGCTGCTAAGCTCTGACTGACTGCCCTCAGCTTCCAGAGCACCATGATAAACCTTTCCTGCTGGCTTTCCAGGCTGCCTTCAGCAGAGATTTGTTTCTCTCGGTCATTTTTTTGAGTTTTGTAGCTCTAAAAGTTGTTTAGAGTCATTCTTTTACATTTATTGGAAATGGCTGGAGCAGGAGTTAATGCCAAGTTTGTGCTTCTACTCCACCATCTTGGCTCTACTTCATTTCTTATTAACCTTTAATCAGTGAATAGGCATTGCCTCAGTCAAACTGAAACCTGTTAAAGACCTTAGCCTGAAAAGATCAAGGTTCTCCACTGCATTCTGGCCTATCTCCAGTTGTCCTGATTTATATCTGACCTCTGGACCCAGATGACTCCAGAAGTGAAAGTCAGGTTAGTAACTTTGCATAGTCCCCATTCCCCCTCAAATCCAATTCACTTGCATGTCATGATCTCACCTCCCTGATGTCATGGTCGTCTTTGAGAATTAAGGATAAACAGCAGCAAGTAGCATCTCCCCTGCTCTTTTCCTTCATTTCTTACTACCTACAAAGTTGCACATATCTCACATCCTGGAAGAAAACTCACCTGATATTTCCATTACTGCTATCATCCAGGGACAGGGACTGGACCCCACTCTTCTCTCATCCAGGTCCATCAAAGTTTCCCCATTGACCTTTTACTTTCTCTTTGGAATTTATAGGTTGAGCAATCTGGAAACTGCCACAGCTGTCAGATATTTGGTTGTCTGAGGTCTGCTGTGCCACCAGTCTATGTTGAGGCAGCCCACACAGGACTGTGTTTCTCTTTTAGCCCAGGGTGATAGACCCTTCCTTTTGGCTTGCCAGGCTAGCTTCAACTGGAGATATATTTCACTCTTTCATTTTGTGGGTTCTGTACCTCAAATTTGTTTAGAGTCATTTTTCACAGGTATTGGGGATAGTTGGGGATGAGCTCAAGTAAGTTCCTATTTTCACTCCACCATCTTGGTTCCCATTTCCAGTTATTGTTATTATACCTTATTCCCTGTCACCTAGTCTTCACTCCAGTGGCAGTGGCCTTTTGACTTTTCCATGGGCAAGTACATTTATCTCTGTTCTCTGAGTATTTTCTCTGGTTGTGTCCCCTGCTATAGTAGCAAGGACCCTAGGACACCCAGGATGGTCTGCTAGCATAGGTTATTTGATCTTCTTTGCTAAAGAAAAGAGAATTTTTAAAGGGGTCAACAATCTTACTGTAATAACACATAAGTATAAAATTCAAGTAGATAGATTAGCACAGAGATTCAACAGACAGGGCTCTTACTGTCTGAACAAAGCAATACAGCCACCTACATACACCACTGAACTGGAAGAGCACAAACATTATAGTAATTGGAGGGGTCTTAAAAATGACTAATCAGAGTCTAGTCCAGGGAATGAAAAGGCCCTTCTCATAAGTGAATCCCCAAAGCAAAATACCATCCTCCTAGTATATATATAGATTTATAGACTCAGAGCCAGAGGGCACCACAACTCTCTGAATCAGTCCCTAATTAGCTTAGTACTAAAAGGTGTGAAAGTCTTCCTACAAGCAAGCCTCCCCCTAAGCAAGCTTCTCCTTCAATGGGCTTTATGTGACTCAGAATGTATCACAGTTGTGAAAGCAGCAAGAAATCTATGATTAAAATCCCTTATAACTTCATACTTGGGATCAAGTTTAGCGCCATTCTCACCCATGGGCCCACTATTACATTGACTGTGGATATGGACACATACATCACTTAAATGAGCAGAATTACCAACTATAATCCTTCCAATAAATTAGTTATCCACTGAAACTTAATCTATCCTGCCATTGATTCTTACAGTACACTGGATTTTACCATCTGCCCTTCTGTTATGCCCTCCAGACCTCTTGGTGTCCTCATCAAACTTGTTGCACCCTGTGTATAGATCTTTGTCTCCTCCTCCAATTCTAAAGTGCTCCTTAAGGACTCTAGTCACTTTGCATCTGCCATGAAAGTGAACCTTGTTATACGTGTTGTAAACTTTCTGATAGCAGGGAATAGACTGCTTTCTAGTTTTCTAGTTTTCTCGTGTAACTATAACATTTAGCACAATTCTTTTTATTAACTTTTTATTTAAATAAATGCTTTATTAAATCCTGTTTTACATCATTCATTTCCGCCAGATTTTGAGCCACAACTTTTTTTTCCCCTTTTTTCCCCTACCCACCCTCCCAGAACAACAGTAACACAAGACATCACTTCCTCCATCCTGCTCTCTCCCATATCCTCTCCCCCACCCCCTTCGACTTCTCCACTAGAGCAAGGTGAATCTCTGTGCCCCAATGTCTGCAAATCTTATCTCCCAATTACATGCAAAAGAGTATTAATAATAGTATATATATTTGAAACATTCAATTTTAAGACCTCGAATTTCAGATCCATTCCCTTCCTCCCTTGTCACCCATTCCCTCTGGGAAGATAAGCAATTCAGTATGTGTTGTACATGTATAGCTGTGCAAAATATTACGATAGTAGATATATTGTACAAGGCTGCTTATAATTCCCTCCCACCCATCCCACCCCCCACCTGGTCCATTCCCTACATGAGCCTGTCCCTCTTCTATAGTGGGTACTTCCAACCTCCCCTCCCACCAAGAATGCCCTCCCATCCTTCATCCCTCCTCTCATCCCCCTTCCCCCTATTCTGCTGCAGTTTGAAATATCCAATTTAGTATGTATGTCATTCTCTCCCTGAACCAAATTCAATGAGAATGTAGTTTTGCCTTTTTGTCTTCCTACTCTTCCTCTCCTCTGCAGCCACTTCCCCTTGCTTCTTCTACATGAGATAGTTTACCCTACCCTGTCTCTCCCCCTCTCCTCTTTCCACTTTCCCCTCTCACCTCATAATTTCACCCCTTAGGTAACATCCCTTCCCGATAAATTGAACCTATGACCTCTATCCATGTATAACTAAACATATATACACACATTCACGTATGTATTCATGTGACTATATACCCTTATTCAATTATTTTCATACTGAGAAAGATTTCATCAGTCACAGTTATTGTTTTTCCATATAGGAATGTAAATAGTTCAACTTTGATAAGTTCCTTTTGATTTCTTTTCCCTGATTACCTTCTCAGGCATATCTTGCTTATTGCGACTGGATGCCAAATTTTCTATTCAACTCTAGTCTTTTCATCAAGAATGCTTGAGAGTCCTCTATTCCACTGAATGGCCATATTTTTCCCTGAAACAAAATACCCAATTTTGCTGGGTCGGTGACCCTTGGGTTCAGTCCCAGCTCTTTTGCCCTTTGGAATATCATATTCCATGATATTCAGTCCCTCAGTGTAGAAGCTGCCAGGTCCTGTGCTATTCTGATTGTGTTTCCACAGTATTGAAATTGTTCCTTCCTGGCTGCTTGTAGTATTTTCTCCTTGATCTGGGGATTCTGGAACCTGGCTATAATATTCCTGGGAGTTTTCTTTTTGGGATCTTTTTCAGGAGGTGATCGGTGGATTCTTTCAACCTCTATTTTGCCTTCTGGATCTAAAACATCAGGGCAATTTTCCTTGAGGATTTCTTGAAGGGTCATTTCTAGGTTCTTTCTTTGATCATGGCTTTCAGGTAGTCTAATAATTTTTAAATTATCTCTCTTGGATCTATTTTCCACATCAGTGGTTTTTTCCCATGAGATATTTCACATTGCCTTCTATTCTTTCATTTGTTTGGATCTGCTTAACAGCATCTTGATTTCTCATAAAGTCACTAGCTTCCATTTGCTCCAGTCTAATGCTGAAGGAATGAATCTCCTCAGCGAGCTTTTAGATTCTTTTTCTATCTGGCAAATTCAACTTTTTAAGGCATTCTTCTCCTCATTGCCCTTTTGGGCCTCCTTTGCCAATTGAGTTAGTCTATTTTTAAGGTGTTGTTTTCCTCAGTCAGGCTGTTTACCCTCATTTCATACTTTTCCTTCATCCTCATTTCTCTTCCCAATTTTTCCTCCACTTCTCTTATTTGATTTTTAAAGTCCTTCTTAAGGTCCTCTATGGCCTGTAACCCACTCATATTTTCCTTTTGGGCTTTTGGAACAGGGTTTCTGACCTTACAGTCCTCTGACTGTTCCATGCTTTGATCCTCTTTGCCCCCAAAATAGGAGTCTAATGTCTCATTTTTCTGTTTATTTTGTTTCCTTTGCCTTGGCATGTTGCCACTTAATTACTTGACTTTTGGGTTTGTTGCTACAGCAAAACTCTGCCACCAGACAGGGGAGCTTCATCCCGAAAGTGTGGGGGGTGCAACTTCTGTTTCTGGCAAGCTGGAAACCCGCCCCACGACCTCCCCCACCCAGAGCACAATCCAGATCCAGGGAGGTTAAAGCAAGAGTGATTACCGCCCTGATACTGATTGCTGGATCTCCCTATAGTTCTCAGGGCAGTAGCTGGAGCCTCCACTGAAAACTGAAAAATGGTGTGTCTCCTCAGTGGCTTCTAGCCCCCAGGGAGGAAGGCTACGTTTTCCCCAAATACTGGTCCCAAAATCTAACTAACCTCTAAGAGGTTAACTAAGCCTAAGAGAGGCACTAACCTCTCACTTTGTCCTAGGCATGTCTGTGTTGACCATTCTGGAATTGCCATAGCTGCTGGTGTTCTGTGGTCCCTCCAGCTGGCTGCTGGCCCAGCCACCCTGGGGCTAAAACCAGGGCTCACCCAGACCTGGGCTCAGCTCTCTGCGTGCTGCGCTGCAGGCTCACAGAGCGCTGTGCTGGTCCTTCCTGCAGGGCTGCTGGGCTGTCCTCAGTGGGAGCTTAGCTCCTCTGTGTCATTCTTTGAGTGCTGGGGCTCCAGAATTTGTCCCCTTTACATAGTTTAGAAGTAATCTGGGGGGGCTGTTTCTACTCCGCCATCTTGGCTCTGCCCACAATTCTTAGTATATACTAAATAAATACTTTTCTGTTCCATTTCATCACAGAGTTGCAGATAAGAAATTTCCAGAATCTAGTGGGACCCAAGAAATGGGGGATTTTTTGGATGAAGTGGAAGGCTCCATAGTGTTTCTTTTTACTGAACCTGTAGAACACTTTGATATTTTTATGGATATGGACAAAATAAGATGATGAAAAGCTCCTGGTCACTCCCTCACCCCATTGAGATCTCTTGTTTATGCGTTTTTAGAACAAGAAAGGTCATGAAGACCAAATGTTAGACTCCTCTTTGACTGATTATGCAGTCAGCATATATATTCATGTATACACATATACGAATATATTATGTAAGAAGAGATATACACACAGATACACACATATGGAATATTTGAAAGTATATGCATAAAGAGAGGAAAACCAGGAGAAAATTATGCTCAGCAACAGCTATATTGTATGATGAAAAACTTTTATTTACAGTCTCAATAAAATTGTGATCAAAGACATTCCCAAAGAATTCAGGATGAAACATGCTATCCTCCTCCAGAGAAAGAAATTATGTTGTCTGAAAACAGACTGAAATATACTATTTCTAATTTTCCTTCTTTCATTCTTTCTGATATTGTTCAACTTTTCTTGTACAAAATGACTAACATGGAAATGGTTTACATTATTACACACTTATAATCTATATCAGATGACTTACCTCAGGGAAGGAGAGGGAAAGAATTTCTAGATCAGAACTCTAAAAAATATTTTGATGGTGGAGCCAAGATGGTAGAGTAGGAACAGCACTTCCATAGTGCTACAGCCTACACCACTTCAAAATTATATAAAAGGGGGTCTCTAAACAACCTCTAGAGCTCCAGAACCCACAAAACCCACAGAGAAGCTAACCTCCCACTGAAGAAAGCCTGGCAGCCCAGGGAGGAAGGGACTGAATCTAGAATTTGAAGTTTTAAAATTAAATGTTTCAAATATATATAAATACCCTTATTAATACTATTTTGCATATAATTGGGAGATAAGATATGCAGGCATTGGGGCACAGAGATTCACCTTGTCCTAATGGAAAAGTCGAAGAGGGTATAGGAGAAGATATGGGAGAGAGCAGATTGGATGAGGGGATATCTTGTGAGACTGCTATTCTGGGGTTGTGGGTAGGGGCAAAATGGGGAAAAATTGTAACTCAAAATCTGGCTGAAATGAATGATGTAAACCAGAAGTAAAAAAAAAAATTAAAAAAATACAAAAAATATTTTGTTGTGTAATCAGGTAAAATAAAATATTATAGAAAAAGAAGGCATATACACAAAAAGAAAAGATAGCAGGAGCAGGCAGGAGATTGTTCATTATAATTTATGAGAAGTTGAACTTTCCTTAGAAACTTAGACTGTTAATAGTGAGATGTTAGATATCATCATATACATATTTTCACATGTGGTATCCATCACATTAAAGAATGTGGAGGCAGCTAGGTGGCAGAGTAAGTAGAGCGCCGGCCCTGGATTCAGAAGGACCTGAGTTCGGATCTGGCCTCAGACACTTAACACAAACAAACAAAAAAACCTAGCTGTGTGACCTTGGGCAAGTTACTTAACCCCAATTGCCCTCCAAAAAGCAGAAAAAAAAAAAAAAGAATGTGAAACTAACACCCAGGAACTTCAAAGTATTTTTAACTTTAAGGGTATTTAAGAATCGTTAATATAGAAAGTTATATGTTTTTTTTTTTCCTGAAAGGAAGTACATTATATTCAACAGCCTTCAAAATTCTTTGGAAAAAAAAATAGAATGCTCCATAAAATCATTGAGAAGTACATTATATTCAACAGCCTTCAAAATTCTTTGGAAAAAAAAATAGAATGCTCCATAAAATCATTGAGAAATATTAAATATCATTGTTTGCTTCCTTTATATTGTCATTCTCCATCTCTTATTTTTTATGGTCTTTGAAAAAAGTCATTTACATTCAACACTCCATCTCTTCTCCTCTCAGTCAAATCTTTGAGAACTGACTTTGGCCTCATCATTCAGCTGAAATTATTCTCTCCAAAGTTACCAGTGATTTCTAAATTGGTAAATGAAATGATCTTTTGTCTGTCTTAATTGTTCTTGATCTATATGCTGCTTTTGTCATTGTTGGCCTCTGTCCCCTAATGAATATTCTATCCACTTTAAGTTTTCATAATATTGTTCTTTTCCTATTCTCCTGGCTTTCTAATTTCTCATTCTTGATTTCCTTTATTAGATCATCTTGCGCACCATACTCCCTACATAGATGTTCATCATCTTTCTGTCATAGGTCCTCTGGTCCTCTCCCTTTGTATTTACTCTCTTGGGAACTAATAAAATCACATTGGTTTATCTTTATGCAAATTATGCCTAGATATGCATGTTTACCTTCAGGCTTTATCCTTAGTTTCAGTGGTGCAACACCAGTTGCCTACTGGACATTTCAAAGTGGATATTTGTAATGGAAATGCAGATTTAAAGATCTTCCCTGCCCCTAGGTTAAGTGTACCTAGAGCCTGTGGTGGGATATTTGTTTTTCTGGAAAGCCCACACCTTGATACTTTGTGATTGGGCAGTGAGTCAAGAAGATTGTTACATTCTCTGAGCCAGAAGAAGGCTGTTATAAACCCTGATGCCAGCCTTTGCTTTGGGGCTCATTTTGAGAAGTGTTGTGTGATTTGACCAGATGATACTCTGGGCAGCCATTGAGAGCCCCCCTGGCTTTGAAAACCCAGATGTTGATGCTTCCCTCTCTGGTAACTGTGATTTTGGTATCGATAATGGTTGGACAGTTTGGAAGCCTGTCTATTTGATCTGTCTGTATACTCTGAATTTCGGGCTGCTGACCTTTTCCCCCTGAACTAGGTAATATATGTTTGTTTGTTTAAAGTAAGCTTGTTAACTGATTTTGAGTTGCTTTCCTTTAGAAAAGCAGATCTAAGGACCTGTGTTGGCAGCCACCCTGGATGTTGGGGTGCTTGCTGCTACAATATCCCAAAGTCATCTTAAATCTATCATGTCTAATAGCAGGGATAAGAAATCATAACCTGAAAACCAAAGCTATCTTATTTCCTTAATTTAGTTTTTATGTTATTGATTTTGCTTCTTCCCCTCCCCCACTGAAAGCTAAGATTCTTTTTTTTTTCTTTTTAGTTATAATAAATAGAAAATCGTTCTTAGTTTGTGAGTCATACAAAATCAGGCAGTAATCAGCTGTATATAGTTTTGTTTGTTTTGTTTTCATTTCTTTTTTTTTTTTTACCTTTGTACTACAGGAAAAAAAATCTTATTATAATGTAACCAACAAGTGGTTTTCTAGATTCACTTGAAGATTACCAAGGAGGTGGATGTTACCACCTCTTTAGGCAAGTCATTTCATTTTTCAATAGCTCCTATTGTTCTATTCAGTATAAAATTGATTCTTTTCAATTCTACCTCTTGTTCATACTTCTTCCCTCTTAGGAGAAACAGCATAAATTCAATCCTTCCTCCAGATAACCCTTTGAATACTTGAATTTAGCTCTCATATCCTGCAAGGAGTCTCATTTTCTCTAGGCAAAATATGCCTAGTTCCTTCAAAAATATTCTCACATGTCATGAACTTAAGGCTTTCACATTCCTGGTTACTTTTCTTCCTTCCTTCCTTTTTTCCTTCCTTCCTTCCTTCCTTCCTTCCTTCCTTCCTTCCTTCCTTCCTTCCTTCCTTCCTTTCTTTCTTTCTTTCTTTCTTTCTTTCTTTCTTTCTTTCTTTCTTTCTTTCTTTCATGTATTAATTTTTAGTTTTCAACATTCATTTCCACAAGATTTTGAGTTGCAAAATTTTCTCCTCATCTCTCCCCTCCCCCCAACCCCAAGATGGCATGCATTCTAATCATCCCTTCCCCTAGTCTGCCCTCATCTTTATCAACACCATCCCCATCCGCTTCCCTCTTGCTTTTCTTGTAGGACAAGATAAATTTCTATACACCATTGTCTGTATACCTTATTTCCCAGGTTCATGTAAAAATAATTTTTTAGATCTGCTTTTAAAACTTTGAGTTGCAAATTTGCTCCCTTATTCCCTCTCCACCCACACTCATTGAGAAGCCAAATAATTCAATATAGGTGGTATGTGTGTAGTTATGCAAAACACTTCCATAGTAGTCATGTTGTGAAAGAATGACTACATTTCTCAACATCCTATCCCACTCCCCATTTATTCTATTTTCCTCTTTGACCCTGTCCTTTTTCAAAAGTGTTTGCTTCTCACTATACCCTTCCCCAATCTGTCTACCCTGTAAGGGTAAGATACTTAACTGAGTATGTTCTTCCCTCCTTAAGACAAATCTGATGAGGGAGAGGTTCAGTCATTCCTTTTCACTTCCACACTCTTTCCCTTCACTGAAAAAGCTTTTTTTTTGCCTCTTTTATGTGAGATAATTTACCCCCATTCTATCTCTCCCTTTCTCTTTCTCCCAATATATTCCTCTCACCCCTTACTTTCATTTTTATATATAATCCTTTCATTTTCAACTCACCCTGTGCCCTCTGTATATCTCTATCTACCTATCTACCTATCATCTATCCTCTATCTATCTTTGCTCCAACAACCCTATTATTGAGAAAAGTCTAATGAGTTACAAATATTTTTCTATGTAGTTGCACTTAAAAAAATCCATTATGATTTACCTTTTCTGTTTACCTTTTCATGCTTCTCTTGATTCTTATATTTGAAAGTTATATGTTCTTTTTAGCTCTGGTCTTTTCAAAAAGAATACTTGGAGATATTCTATTTTCCTGAAAATCCATTTTTCCCCCCTGAAGCACTATACTCAGTTTTGATTTTTGGTTTTATTCCTATCTCCTTTGACCTCTGGAATATCATATTCTAAGCCCTTTGATCCCTTAATGTAGAAGTTGTTAGATATTGTGTTATCCTGATTCTATTTCCACAATATATGAATTGTTTATTTCTGGATGCTTGCAATATTTTTTGTTTGACCTGGGAACTCTGGAATTTGGCTATTATATTTCCAGGAGTTTTCCTTTTGTGATATGTTTCAGAAGGCAAATGGTAGATTCTTTTCAATTCTATTTTATTTTATGGTTCTAGAATATCAGGTGAGGGGGGGGGGGGTGGGGGTGGTTTGTTTGGTTTTTGTGGTTGTTTGGGGGGGGGTTGTGGGGTGGGGGGGGTGGTTGGGGGGGGGGGGGGGGGGGGTTGTGGGGGTTTTGGGGGGGGGGGGGTGGGGGGGTGTGGGTGGTTTTGTTGTGGGTGGGTTGTGTTTGTTTGGGTGTTTTGGGGTGGTGTTTGGGGGTGGTGTGGGGGTGTGTGTTTTGGGTTTGGTGTTTGTGGGGGTGGTGTTGGGGGGGTTGTTTTTTTTTTGGTTGGTTGTGTTGGGTGGGTTTGGGTGGGTTTTGTGGGGGTTGGTTGGGACGAAAATTCCTCTGTCTGGCCTTAAAGCCATAGTGTGGCAACAAGCCCAAAAGTCAAGCAATTAAGTGGCAACATGCCAAGGCAAAGGAAACAGAAAAATGCAACCCTAGACTCTTATTTTGGGGGCATAGAGCGGGAAAAGGACTGTGAGGTCAAGTCCTGCTCCAAAGCCCCAGGAAAACATGAGTGGGTTGCAGGCCATAGAGGACCTTAAGGAGGACTTTAAAAATCAAATAAGAAGTGGAGGAAAAATTGGGAAGAGAAATGAGAAGGTTGCAGGAAAAGTATGAAATGAGGGTCAACAGCCTGACTGAGGAAAATAACACCTTAAAAATAGACTAACTCAAATGGCTAAGGAGGCCCAAAAGGGCATTGAGGAGAAGAATGCCTAAAAGTTGAATTTGCCAGATGGAAAGAATCTGAAAAGTTCACTGAGGAGATTCATTCCTTCAGAGTTAGAGTGGAGCAAATGGAAGCTAGTGACTTTATGAGAAATCAAGATGTTGTTAAGCAGATCCAAACAAATGAAAGATTAGAAGGCAATGTGAAATGTCTCATGGGAAAAACCACTGACCTGGAAAATGATCCAGGAGAGACAATTTAAAAATTATTGGACTACCTGAAAGCCATGATCAAGGAAAGAATCTAGAAATCACCCTTCAAGAAATTCTCAAGGGAAACTGCCCTGATGTTTTAGATCCAGAGGGCAAAATAGAGGTTGAAAGAATCCACCGATCACCTCCTGAAAAAGATCCCAAAAGAAAACTCCTAGAAATATTAGCCAGGTTCCAGAATCCCAGATCAAGGAAAAATATACAAGCGGCCAGGAAGAAACAATTTCTATATTGTGGAAACACAATCAGAATAGCCAGGACCTGGCAGCTTCTACACTGAGGGATCGAAGGGCATGGAATATGATATTCAGGGGGCAAAGAACTGGGAATGAACCCAAGGGTCACCTACCCAGCAAAACTGAGTATTTTGTTTCAGGGGAAAGTATGGTCATTCAGTGGAATAGAGGACTTTCAAGCATTCTTGAGGAAAAACCAGAGTTGAATAGAAAATTTGACATCCAGGCGCAAGAAGTAAGAGATGCCTGAGAAGGTAATCAGGGAAAAGAAATCAAAAGGAACTTATCAAAGTTGAACTATTTACATTCCTATATGGAAAAGCAATAGCTGTGACTGATGATATCTTTCTCACTTGAAAATAATGGAAGAAGGGTGTGTGGTTATATGAATACTATGTGAATGTGTGTGTATATGGTTACAGTTATATATGGATAGAGGGCATAGGTTGAATTTGTTGGGAAGGGAGAATACTCGAGGGATGGGGTTATGAGGTGAGAGAGGAAAGTGGCAAGAGAGTGGGGAGGCATGGTAGGGTAAACTATCATGTAGGAAGTGGGTGAAGGAGGGGAGAATAAGGAAGGAAAGGCAAACCATTCACATTGAATTTGGTTCAGAGAAAATGATATACATACTAAATGGGATATCTCAACCTGCAGCAGGATAGGGGGAAGGGGGATGAGAGGAGGGATGATGGATGGGAGGGCATCCTTGGGGTGAGGGGAGGTTGGAAGTACCTACTATAGAAGGACAGGATCATGTAGGGAATGGACCAGGTGGGGGGTGGGATGAGTGGGAGGGAATTATAAGCAGCCTTGCACAATATTTCTACTATGATAATGTTTTGCATAGCTAGACATGTACAACATATACTGAATTACTTATTCCCAGAGGGAATGGGTGACAGGGGAGGAAGGAAATGGATCTGAAATTCGAGGTCTTAAATTAAATGTTTCAAATATATATAAATACTATTATTAATACTCTTTTGCTTGTAATTGGGAGATAAGATGTGCAGGCATTGGGACACAAAGGTTCATCTTCCTCTAATGGAAAGTCGATGGGGATGGGAGAAGGTATGGGAGAGAGCAGATTGGAGGAAGCGATATCTTGTGGGACTGCTATTCTGGGAGGTTGGGTAGGGGGAATAATGGGGGAAAATGATTGTAACTCAAAATCTGCGGAAATGAATGATGTAAAACAGAAGTTAATAAAGTATTTGTTTAAAAAAAAAAAAAAAAGAATATCAGGTGAGGTTTCCTTGATAATTTCTTGGAAAATGATGTCTAGGTTCTTCTTTTTGATCATGGCTTTCAGGTAATCCAATAATTTTTAAATGATCTCTCCGAGATCTATTTTCCATGTCCGTGGTTTTTCCAATGAGGTATTTCACTTTGCCTTCTATTTTTTTATTTGTTTGGATGTGTTTTATAGTATCTTGTTTCCTCATAAAGTCATTAGCTTCCAAATGCTCCATTCTACTTTTTAAGGAATTATTTTCATCAGTGAGTTTTTAGGCCTCCTTTTCCATTTGGCCAATTCTTCTATTTAAGATAATCTTCTCCTCATGGACTTTTTGGATCTCTTTTGCTATTTGGGTTAAGCTATTTTTGAGGTGTTATTTTCTTCAGTATTTTTGGATCGCCTTAATAAGTTGTTGACTCATTTTTCAAGATTTTCTTGTATCACTCTCATTTCTTTACCTACTTTTTCCTCTACTTATCTTACTTGATTTCCAAAATTATTTTTGAGGTCTTCCATGGTCTGAGACCAATTCACATTTTTGGAGGCTTTTGATATAGGAGTTTTAAATTTATTGTCTTTTTCTGGTTGTATGTTTTGGTCTTCTTTTTCACCAAAGTCAGATTCTATTTTCCAGTCAAATACTTGACTTTCTAACTCTTTGTTGATGTAGGACTCTGCTTCCATCGGAACTTGGGGTGAGGGTGAATGTTTTTGGAGATCCTTCTAGGGACCTGTAAATTTTTAGCTCTTCCTAGGTGGTATGATCAAAGGAGAAGTGTTCACTCCCTTCTTTGTCTTTGCTCTGGTTTCTGAGTGACTTTAAACACTCTTCTCTGCCTTGGAACTTTGAGAAGGATTCCCTCTCTACTGCTGCAAGAAGTAATGCCTAGTTACTTTTCTAAGGGTACCTTCATCTGTCAATGTGCATATTTGGTGACTAGAACTGAACACAGTGCTCCAAAGATGATTTGACAAGGGCAGAGTACAGAGATTATCACTTCCTTATTATGCTTCCTCTATGTTAATATGTGAATGCAATATATTTTCTTTCTAATCTAACTCAATTGTATTAACTTATCTATGGCTGCCACATGCTATTCCTTTTTATTATTAGGATCAGTGTCCAAAAAACCATAATATCTCTTTAGATGTCTATACATGAAATAGTAAATGCTTCAATCCAAAGAATGAGCTCATCTACAATAATAAGCAAATTTTATAGTGGGCAGCTCTGAGCAAATCAATTTGCAAATGATCAAATGGAGTATAAACTAAAGGGCAATGACTCTCATGTTGTTTGTAAACTGCCAGATTGGATAAGAAAAACAAATGTAAGTTGCAACCAAGGTGAGACCAGGGGCAACCCAAGCCCACTGTACTGTATCAACTATTTCCTGAGTGCCAAAGTGCCCTGCTCCTTGTTAACAGACAGACATGCCTAGTTATAGAAGCTTTGGTGAAGGAGTGATTTACTATCTACAGTCACCTTGACTTCATCTATCTGTTTAACTTTGAACTTATTTTTATATTTTTCAGTCTTAAGGTTTTTGTTAATAAGGGAGAGGTCATTAGCAGTAGAAGATGAAAGATGAAATTCATTGGTCTCTATGATGCCAGTTCTTTCTCCACAGAACAGCAAGATTTTCTCTAAATCAGTTATATCTTCACAGGTAGGGTTATAATTCCTAAAATGAGCTGAAATTAATGCTATAACAACTAAAGGGTCATCATCAATGTGGAGAGATCATAGGGACTGAAAAGTTAATTTCTAAACTGGCTGACATCATGTAGAAATCTTTGCTGGAGACGAAAGGCACCAACATCCAGTTGTTGTTGTTGTTTTAAAGAAATCACATTACCTATCATGGTAAAAGGAGAGTAAGATAGAGGAGCAGAAAAAAAAAAAAAAGATGAAACATGATAGATGAAAGAGGCCCTTTAATAGGGTGTGGACATGACTCAATAGACAGTGTCATCAAGAAAAACCGATAGTCTATTTTATATGAGCAAGATTCTTCAATAGCTGATCTTAATTTCTTTAATAATCAATAATCAAAAGTGCCAAATCAAAGCTAAAATATTTTGTCAATTAAATCTTTAGCAGATTTAGAACAAATTCCACATGACTTAATCATATTATTTTTGTCAATCCTGACTGAATCAAAAGCTTCCCTGGTTCCAAGATATGAGAAACTTTTCCATCAGGGATCCCTTTGGAAGGTTCTTCATTATGCTACTACTGGAACCCATTAAAGGAAACTTCGTGAACTAGTGGGTGACTTACCATAGGTTGGAAGAATTTGAGATCAAAGTCAATGGCAAGCCTGACTTCTGGGGCAGTCCACTACAGAGAAGTCCCTTGGGGAAGAGATAGCTAGAGCACTCTAGAGAATTCCTCAGAGAAGACTGTCTCAGGGGCCAAGTTCCCCTTCTTGACCTTAAGCTTGGCTTTCCCACAGTCATGATAGAAACTGAGGAAATAAAGGTTTGAATTTTCAAGCAAATAAGTTTATTAGCAAGGCAACTTGCCAATTAATGAGCTTCAAAATATACTCAGTACATACAAGAATGAAGATTTGGGAGTTAATAGAACTTGCTTATAGTCAATAATGAGGAGTCAGTTGATTTACACAACCTTGCATAGTATGGGTACTATCTCTTCTTACTGGCCAGAAATTTATAAACCTTGTGGTTATTACCAATACATCCCAGAATATTTTACAAATACTCTAGATCATTTTGTGATTTTTATAGGAAATATCAGAAGATGCATGGGCCATTTTGTGGTTAGCAGCTACTTTTCAATTTCCTTGAATCATATCAACAACTTAATTTCCCCATAATCATAGGACTTACAGTGAAACAAAGCCTGTCCCACAAAAGTGAAGACAATTATATAGAAAAACAATCAAATTAAAGGTAATTTTTCACTTCTACATTCTTTGAAGAAATTACTTTAAATCAGGGAGGCTATTATCATCAGTATATTTTCTTCTGTTTTTTTTTTAATTTAATTAGTGTTTCATATAACCAACCCATTGTTTCTAATACTAAAACATGTTTTTAAAATGGCATGCAATATATAATATCTCACTAAGATACAGTAAACTTTTTTCATTAAAATATCTAGAGATTGTCATGTGTAGCACTTTCTGGCTCAAAAATATTTCTATTGTATAGGCATAAATATACTTTTAAGTTTTTAGCTTCTCTAAATATGTTGAAAATATTATTTAGAATAAAAAAATGAAAGAATCTATGCACATCATGTTTTACATTCTATTACAATTTTGTTTGACTAGAGAAGTTTTAGGAAGATCCAACTATAACGTTTTGCTAAAGAGTTGTGTCAAAAGTCAACAGCCTTTTCAACCTTCTCAAAGGAGCAAAACCACTGCTATTTGAAAAGATCTGAAGAGAATTATTGGTGCAAGTTAAAATAGTTTTCTTATCAAAGTATCATTTAGCTCCTTTTGAGTTTGAGAAAATCAGATCCCTAGGGATTTTTGCCGAGCAAAGCATGTATCAAAAGAAATAAAAAGTACAGTGGAATTTGACCAAAAGTTAAATGCAAGTTGAACTGAAGGGTTCTGAGTACAGGAGAGAATAATCAAAGAAAAGAGTTCAGAAAAGATTCAAACAGAAGAGTTTAAAGGGCAGACCTCATTTTAGTATAGGCCTCATCTGCCTTATGGTGTATTCTTGGTAAGGATAGTTTCTTGATAATTGTTTGAGAGGAGTGGCTAGGGAAAGCTGAAGAGGACTCCATAGTGATAGTCTGAGAGGGTTGAGTGATGAGACCTGTATATAGCTTTCTTTTACACAGGAGAGACTTACTTTTCATAACTTGTTCACCCAGAGCAATATAGATGATTGTAGCAGATTACCCAGAAGATAACAGCAAGGTAAGGAATATATTTGAAGTGATGCATGGGGGTATGGAGAAGCAGATTGAAAGAATAGTTCAAAAGGACCTATAAGCTCCCTTTAGGTAAAAGACTTAGGAAACTCACCCTGCCACAGCATATTTTTGAAGGAATCTGAAGGAATTAATATTTTCTGTAGACTTTATTTTAGGGGAGAAACTTAATAACTACAGGATCCCCAGTGGATGCCTAGAGACAGTGTTAAAATTCTCTTTCAGACACCTTTTCTATGATCCTGAGCAAATCACTTGTTTTCTCTTTCCTTCAATAATCTCATGTACAAAATGGGAATAAAAATAACAGCTACCTTCTGAAGTTGTTGTGAGGATAAAATTAAATAATTTGTAAAATACTTTGTAAATTTTATAAAGGTATACACATGCTAACTGGTAAGATTTTATAGAGTTATATAAATGCTAATTGATATGACTATGATGGTGATAGTGGTTGTGGTGATGTTAAACAGAAGTAAATAGTTCTATACTTAATAGAGATTAAATGCCTAATGGAGAACAGCGAAGATTACCAGTGAGAAATAGTTTAAAAATATGAGGAGAAAGTGCAAATGAAATATTAAAATTGATGACATCAGTGGAAGAAATCAGAGCCATCTCTGAAGCACTGGAAGCAAGTGTTGTTCTTCTGTGCAGGTTCTCTGCTCACATGAATTGATTGTTTGTATGAGCCCCTTTATGTAGATTCTTTGACCATATGTGTTCTTTACAAGATTTGTCTCACATAAGACCCAAGTGAATATTCATTCTCCTTGTCAATAAGTGTGTATTTGTGTTAGAGGAAAATCAAGTTCAAAGATATTCCTTTGTTATTTTATTTACTTTTACATATCTTTTCTTAAAAGATAAGTATGTCATTAGAGTGCATAATAAAATTACACAGAGTAGTGGGGTAGGCATGTGCGGTATGGTTTGTAAAGTGTTCTAGTCAATTTAACAGAATGGAATTTGAACTCACAAACTGGGTCCATGAAGGGAAAATACAATATATGAATGTATAATGTTCCATTACTAGAAGATAAGTTTCATGAGATGATGAATAATTTCATCCAAAAGAAAAAAAATATTTATAACAACTCTTCTTTTGGTGGCAGAGTATTAGAAATTTAAGGGGTGCTTGTAAATTTGAGAATGACTCTATTAAGTTACCATATATAAATGCAATGGAATAAAATTATGCTATAAGAACTGATGAACAGGCAGATTTCAGAAAAACCTGGAAAGACTTGCATGAACTGATATTTAGTGAAGCGATTGGAAGCATAATAACAGCAACATTGTACAATGATCAATTATTATAGACTTAGCTTTTCTCAGCAATGCAAGGAACCAAGACAATTTCAAAAGATTCATAGTAGAAAATATCTACACCCAGAGAAAGAACCGATAGAAGCTGAGTGCAGATTGAAGCACACTATTTTCACTTTCTTTGCTTTTTATGATATAATGTCTTTTATTCTGTTGTTTTTTTTTTCTTTCACAACATGACTAATGTGGAAATATGTTTAAGGTGATTGCACATGTAAAACCTATATCATATTGTTTGCTGTCTTGGGGAGGTGGGAGTGTGAGGAGGTTGGAAGAAAAACTTGGAACTCAAAATCTTATAAAAATGAATGTTGAAAACTATATTTACATGTAATTGGAAAAAGTAAAATGCTATTTACATAAAAATAAAAGGATAGAGATAAAAACATGTTGAATATACATCAGCACCTGACACAATGATCTGCCCACAAAACAGTATTTATTGAGTTAAAATACTAAAATTAAAGTATAAATTGAACTATTCATTTAAAATATTTATACACACTGTTATATAGTGTATTGTTAATTTATTGCACTTTCTAAATATGCAATAATATAATGAGTACTAATATTTATTTTAATATTGTATAAATATAAAATTTTATTTGTGTGGCTATTCCCTCCCTGCCTCCAAAAAAGGAGGATGTCATAAAGGATAGAAACATGGTCTTAAAGCCAGGAAGCCATCAATTCAAATCCTGTCTACTAAATATGGAATACTTATTCTATCCATAATCTAAATAAGTCTGTACATATGCAAATTGAATATGTGGACCTGCATTGATAGATTTAATTTAATTATCAGTTACTCAACAAAGGAGTGAAGATGAAAGATAATAATGACTATGTCCCTAACAAATTCCATTCAGTTAATGAAGAAATGTAATTTCTATTTTGCCCCAAACTGTAAGTAGCTTGAAAAACAACTTAAAGACAAATTAAAAATAAAACATTTTTAAGAACATGGAGGTGAGAACATTTTGAAAAATTAATTCACCTATATATTCTAAGTCTTCTTTTTTTGCATTTTGGATAGGGCGGTAGGTCAGTTAGGGTTAAATGACTTGTCAAAGGTCACAGGGCTAGTTTTTGTGTTGTGTCTGAGGCCAGATTTGAACCCAAGTCCTCCTGTCTCCAGGGTCAATGCTCTCTTCATTGTACCACCTACCCACCCTCCTAATTCATTTTTTTAATTGTGTGTGGCTGTGTTTCTGCATATTAGAGAGAAAGAAAGAGAGTCAGAGAGAGAGACAGAGAGATAGAGACAGAGAGAGAGAAAGAGATAGAGAGGGGGAGAGAGAAAGAGAGAGAGAGAGAGAGAGAGAGAGAGAGAGAGAGAGAGAGAGAGAGAGAGATGAACTCACTGGTAAAGTCTGTAGAACACGTCTCAGAATAATATTTATGAACATGTGAAATAAAATATATTGAATTATAAAGAATATTAGTTGTATTAAAATTATTTAAAATGTTACCAAAATTAAAAAAAATGGTCCAAAAAGTCCAGGTTAGAAAACCTTCTTCAAAGAAGCATTAAGACATTCTTGATTATAGGTGAGTTTAGTCCTGGAGTCAACACCTATACTTTTGTCTTCAAGCAAATTGGAACTGGAAATTCTATTGTCCTATAGACTTGAAAGTGAATCTGAAAATTCTCCATTTTGAAGTTTCTACCTTAAAATAATAAATTTAAAAAACTCTCTGATGTTTTTGTTTGTTTCAGGGTTTTTTTTCTTTTTTCTTTTTTTATTCAGGGTTATGGAGAGAGTTGAGGAGAGGAAAAAATAATAGAAAAAAGTGAGAAGTCCAAGCCTAAGCAGATCTAAACCCTCAGAATAAATTCATCCGAGAAACTTCTGGAATGAAAATTTATTTTAAAAAAAATCAACAATGGTATTAATTCCCTAAGCTTACACTACCAAGGCAGTCACCTAGGGTTAGTTCCTAAGGTGGGAGGGATTGGGGGGGTGGGAGAGCAAGGTGGAATAAGCTGCTTACGTTCATCTATGTTTCTCTAAATTGTTTTTTCCAATTACCCATGAAAATTTAGAGAAGTAATAGGTTACTTTGGTGATAGAATTATTGTGATGAGAAGACACTAGCCCCTGAGCTTGGTGAAGAGAATGCATGTTGTCAGCTTTATTTATCACAGCCCTCAAGAAACTTTAAAAACTTAGCAAGTAGATCAATAATACTTAAAGAAAAGACCTTAATTATGGCATGTTGTAACACACAAAAACAGCCCAGAGCCTAAAATCAGATATAGTAGCCAGGAAAAGAAGAGGTGGTCAGAAGATACTATCATTTCTCAGTTGGGAGTATATGTGTAAAAGATACAAGCATGTCTGGAACCATTGTAAAATCTTTGTCAGTTTCCCCCTGGAATAGAAAGACGTAATATATAATGAAAGCATAATTAGCTATTGCCCATTGGTGTTGCCACCTGACATTTGATAATTGCAGGTGTCTTGTGAACCCAGCAAGCTGTTAAGTCTCTTCCTATATTTTCAGTGTGAGCATTTATACCTCAGAACTCACAAGCTACAAATTATGGCTAGTTTATTGTTTTCTGGGTTGTCTAAATTTACAAAAGTGATGGAGAAAATGTTAACGACTCATATTAAATTTTAAAATAGGTACTGCTTATTGGGGGGGCACAGTTCTTAAATATTTATCAGTATAACTCTCAACATAAGAACTCCATTACTTTCACAATCAGGCCAGTTGGGCAGCTCATAGTGTGTTCATTATTATTATTATTATTATTTAAAAAAAAAGATGAGTTATCAATACTAAATTCCCCTTTGCTCTAGATAGAAAAAGTAGGAAATTTAGCAGGGATCAATATGTCTATTCCTTATTTTTGGCTTGCTAAATGAGTAATTGTCCAGTGGGATTAAACAAATTACTGAGAGTAGTGATTGCAAAAAAATGGCTTCTAAAATGTCATATAGTGTTATGAGAGTCAAAAATTCAGTTAGAGAAAAGGAACATCCCTTACTGTGGGTCAGTCCATAGACTTTCTTTCCCCAGATTGAACAAACATCATTATAAGCAGAGGAAAGGAATCTGCCACAATCAGTTGTATGATTGTGTTGAAGATAACTGGACCAAAAATGGGTCAGTACATGAGGGTGAAGATTAGTGATTGCTTAACAAAAAGAGTGAAAATCTAGGGTTGAATTTTGAGAGACTTCTGCATGAGGATAAAGGTGATCATGTTGGGTTAATATTTATAGAGTACTTTAGGTTTTGCCACATGATTTACCTATATTACCTCATTTGAATGAAGAAAATGGTGAATGGAAAAAATGAATGTAGGGACTAGAACATGGTAGAATTAGAGCACTGAACATCAAAGGAGGGTGACACTGGACCTCTTTAACCTCGTTTACACAAATGATGGAATAAGGGAAATGATAGGTACCTGATTGTAATTATCTGAAGAACATTTTAAAAATGGGAAATGAAAAGGTATAGAAGGACAAGGGTAGTGTAACTGGATCAAATGATCATAGTGCTGAAGAATGAGTAAAAAATTGGCATGAGGGGCGGCTAGGTGGTGCAGTGAGTAGAGCGTCAGCCCTGGAGTCAGAAGGACCTGAGTTCAGGTCTGGCCTCAGACACTTAACACACACAAAGAAAAAGGTAGCTGTGTTACCTTGGGCAAGTTGCTTAACCCCAATTGCCCTCCAAAAAAGTAAAAAAAAAAAAGAATTGGCATGGAATGATCCTTGACAACTATTATCTAGGCCCTTTAAATTTACTTAATTTATTTTATTTTATTTTTTTATAAAGCAATTGGGGTTAAGTAACTTGCCCAAGGTTACAGGCTAGTTATTTTTGTGTGGGTCTTAAGAATCTGAGGCCAAATTGATCCTGGGTCCTTCCGACGCTGGGGCCAGGGTTCTTACTCACTGAGCCACCTAGCCACCTCTACTTAATTTATTTTCAAGACTCAGATTAAGTCCTACCTTCTTCAGGTAGGCCTTTCTGGTTCTCCCACACTCTTATTTCCTTCCCTTTGAAATCACCTTCTGTTCCCTCTGTATATATCTTTGTATGAATGGGCAGCACACTGCTGGCAAAACAAGCACTAAGTGATAAATGATTGGAGTTTATCTCCCCCACACGGGACCTCTTAGTTCTATACATATTCTTTTTGCCCATTAGAACATACAGCATTTTTCTTTCCCTTGGCAAGTCTGAAGCAGGCAGCTGTGCAAAGATGAAGCTCAACATCTCTTTCCCAGCCACTGGCTGTCAGAAACTCTTCAAAGTTGATGATGAGAGAAAGCTGTGAACTTTTTATGAGAAACAGATGGCCACTGAAGTTTCTGCTGATGCTCTGGGTGAGGAATGGAAGGGTTATGTGGTCTGAATCAGTGGTGGGAATGACAAACAAGGCTTCAACATTAAGCAGGGTGTTTTGGCTCATGGAAGAGTCTGTCTGCTGTCTAGTAAGGGCCATTCTTGCTGTCGCCCTAGAAGAACTGGAGAAAGAAAATGTATATCTGTTAGGGGCTGTATTGTGGATGCCAACCTGAGTGTCCTCAACATCGTTATTGTGAACAATGTTGAGAAAGATACACCAGTACTGATAGATACAACTATACCTTGTATCCTGAGGCCCAAAAGAGGTAGCAGAATCTGAAAACTTTTCAACTTTTCCAAAGAAGTTTATGTTTGCCAGTATGTTGTGAGAAAACACCTCAACAAGGAAGGGGTAAGAAACCCAAGACTAAGGCTCCTAAAATTCAGCATCTGGTGATTCCCCATGTTTTGCACCACAAATGCAGAAGCCTTACTTTGAAGAAGCAACATAACCAGAAGAACAAGGAAGAAGCAGAAGAATATGCTAAGCTTTTGGCCAAGAGAATGAAGGAGGCTAAAGAAAAACAACAAGAACAGATTTCTAAGAGATGTCATCTGTCTTCCCTGAGAACCTCCACCTCGAAATCTGAGTCCAGTCAAAAATAAAGTTTCTAAAAATGGGTTAGAAATAAATAACTTTTGTCAAGTGAAAAAAAAAGAACATACAGGATTCTTTGTTTTCAGGTTTCTCTGTGTCCATAGTCCTTAGAAGAGTGTTTGACACATGGTAAGTGTTTAATAAATACCTATCAAGTGATCCTAGAGAAGTTTATGGAAGATTGGACAAACTAATAACTCAGATTGACTTCTACAAACCCCAGCAAAGAAATCTTCCAGAGTTTTGTTTGAACAAAATGAACATCACCAAAGTTGCTATCTCCATACCACCCTACCCCACCCCTCATTCCAAATTATATTGTTAATGAAAATCTTCCAAAGAAAAACTATTAGAAGCATTTATGTAATGCTCACATGCCAAGTTTGCTAAGTTATATACATCTATCATTTGATCTTCATAACTCTCATCAGTAAGTATTATCATGATTCATATATTATGGCTAAGGAAATGAGGATAAAAACAATGTAAGTGATTTGCCCAGAATCAGGGGTAGGGATTTGTTCTATGAAGGTTGACTTTAATCAAAGGGCCGCATTTGAGGACCTAGAGGGCCACGTCAAGGCCACAGATTCCCCATTCCTGATCTAGAAATTATTAGGAATCTACTACTTGAATTTGCAAAATGCTCAGGCTACTTAAGATATTTTCAAAGAGAAAGATGGTACAGTCATTAATTTAATCTTATTAGAGTTATTTCAGAATAGTAACTGAAAAAAGGAAAGTAATTTAAAAACATGGACAATGGAAGTAAAGGATTTATAGTTGTAGAGGTTAGAATGAAAAGCTTGGCAACCACAATTTAAAATAAATGGATTGTACAAATTTAAAGCCTATCCCAACAGAGGATTGTGATAATAAAGTTATATATTAGTTCATAAAATTATGAGTAGAGACCTAAACTAATTTTCTCCTGTGGCTGTCTCAATTGATCAATAGTGTATGGTATAAAATGTTGTAGCTAGGGGAAGGAAAGGGTATTATTTTTTAACCTATTGTTAATATTCAGCACCCTAAAATTGAGATCACTCAACATAATATTTTAGGTTCTATCAAAATTAAAGCCATGGGATATTCTAACAAATATAGAAATTATACAAAAATGTGAAATTTAATTTAAAAAAATGAGCTCACTGGCATGCATACACAGGAAATACAGTTTAAAGATAACAGCTTTGAGACTGAGATATTTCATGCCATCTATTATATTTTAAACAAAGAAGATTCAAATTTCTAGACAATTTTTTGCTTTTGCTTTGTTCTTTATTTTCATTTTCACTATTTTTTTTGCTTTTTTTTTTGGAAGGGGTAAGGTAGGGCCTTTGGGGTTAGACAACTTGACCAAGGTCACATGGCTAGTTTTTTGTGTGAAGTGTCTGATGGATTTGATTTCAGGTCTTCCTGACTCCAGGGCCAGTGCTGTATTCACTGTGTCACCTAGCCACCCCCAATTTTCATTATTTATTTATTTTTTTTGCTTTTTGGAAGGAAATTGGTGTTAAGTGACTTGTCCAAGGTTACGTGGCTGGTTTTTGTGTTACGTGTCTGAGTCCAGATTTGAACTCAGGTCCTCCTGACTCCAGGGCTGGTGCTCTATTCAGTGCGCCATCTTTCCACCCCATAATTTTCACTATTTTAAACATTAATAAAAAGCAGCATGATATACTAGAAAGAGTATTGAGCACTTGATGAGAATTCCAGAATACTAATCTCAGTCCTGCCTTTACTAGCCAAGTCAACCTAGAGTAACTCATTTATGTTTTCTAAACCTCAGTTTCCTTGGCTATAAAATGGGAGGTAGGAACAATATACACTGTCTACCTTACAAGGTGTTTGTACAGATGAAAAGTGAACATGTAATATATATGCATTGTGCATCTTAAAGTGTATGCAAGTGTAGCTAATATCATGCTATAAACCCCTATTCTTGCTTTCTAGACTGACATGCTCAAACTTAATGGAAAGTGCGAAGTTTCTAGAAAGGGGTACACCAAATTTCTATCACTCTATTGCATTCTTAGTGTACTAGGAAGCACCCTAATATGGTGAAGATATACTCCTTTCATTTGCCATTTAAGTGCTGGAGTCCTCAGTAGTATGCTTTCCAGTTACACAAAGTCAATAAGTTGTAGTGGCAAAATGGAATGTTAAACATGTTACATTTATTAAACAGGAAAAAAAAATCAACAATTTTTATTACATCTAGATAGTGGAAGACTCAAGCAGGAGTAATCAAAACATTGCAATACAGCAGTAAACCTGGATCACATCTCCATCAATATGTCTATTCAGTCCTTGAAGGAAAGAGAGTACATACTTAGTAGAAAGTCAGGAAGAAGGTACATGAGCGGAGAAACTGATGTATTTTGGGTAACTTAGAAATCTAGAATGAAGGTCTTGATGTGTTTATATGCCTTCAGAAACAACCTAAACCAAAGCAATTCATTTCTCTGATAGCCTCTCACCTCCTTCTCAGTAGTCTCCTGATGAGCAGAGTTCTTTTAGTTCACTGCTAACTTTAACAGAGCATTGAGAGAACATTATATAATTTTTACAGTCACAATAAAAACGATAACAAAAACAAAACAACAGATCAGTTCTACAGTGGTTCAGTGACAAGAAGTTCCCTTAAGCTAGAAAACTTAAAAACTCCTTAGGCTGTCTTTTTCTTTAATGCAGACAAATCCAGAGAGATTTTCATTTGAAAGCATTTTGATTTCTCTAATCAGCTTTTACAACACAAAATTTCCCCAAAAATCACTTCTCATAGTAAAAATATATTTGAACCTTGCCCTTCTTTTTCTTGCTTTAAAATCATAAAAGGATGTAGAAAGTTGCCAGGTACTGCTGAGACTTTTCCTCTCCAATTTTGAAGATGGCAATGGAGAAAAAAAAAAGTTCTAAACATAGCAGTGGGCTAAGTTCTCCTCTAATTGTCTCAGCAGATGAAGAGATCTCTGAGCTGACTCATACTTTCTTTAGCTATTAAGCAAACTAATATCTTTCCTCCAAAGACCAGAAAAGCAGACAAAGTGTGTGATGTCTCACCTAGAAGCAGCTTGTCTTCTATCTATCTTCCCCAAGGTTCTTGTAATTCCTCTTGAACTCATCTGTCTCTTCTAATCTTTAACAACATAAAGATTCAATTCATTTCATTTTGTCTCAAGCTATTAGTTAATCTAACAGAGGAAATAATACACATCATAGAAATAGAAGAAATAAACATATAAATTCATGGTGATATTGGTAGTATGAATGGGATATAATCTAGGTGACAGCAGTGGCTTCTACCACTTCTTATTTCCAGGAAAATTACAGCCAGGAGTGTACTGCTAAATATGTAAAGCATGGCCTCTCCTAAAAAAGGAAAATCTTCATAACATACTTTAAGTTTAATATGAATGATTCCAATTTTTCTATCACTTTCTTAAGACTAGTTATTCAGCAAAAGATTAAATTAAGTACTGGTGTATAGTAGTTACTTATTTCTGAACTGTGTGTTCACATTGAAAATTTAACAGTCCTCTTTAATTACCAGTATGAGCTTCTTCTACCATATCCCTACTCACAGCATTTCTTCTTCATTTGAAAACTTTCACTGAGAAAAGGGCATTTTCTGTTTGAGCTTTTGGTGTACACATTCAGCTCAACAGCAAATTAAAATAATTTTGTTCCCCATATAGATATAGCATATTAGAAGAAAAATTACTTTAGTAAAGGCACATATTGATAGTTTAATATTATATTATTACATATTATATTATGTAAGTATTACTATTACTAATTTTGTTACTCAATCATGAGAGTCAATGAGGTATGTAGAAAGTCTAGAAGTATGAGTTCAAACTCAAAGTTAAAATTTGCCATTTGTTAACTAATATGTAATCTAAAAAACCTGAGCTGCAGGTTTTCCATCTTGATTTCTTGTAATATATAATTTCTGAAGTCCCTTCTCATCCTGAAATCCTTATATAAAAGTCAGCAAAACAAATTCTCATAGTAGCCATATCAAAAAGTGCATTTGTCTTTTCAGTTAATTAACTATCATTAAAATGTTAATGTAGTGTTTTGGTCATTCGTGGTATAGGATATTATTTTTTAATAATATTCATAATCATTTAGATTTCTTTCTTGGATCTTTTAAAGTTTACCTCATGGTATTTCAGGCCACTTCCTCTACTATCAGTTCTTCCATTTACTCAACTTCTCTCTTAATGCCTTATGAACTTTTAGAAAGAAATCTTTCCTAGTTCATCTATTTGCTAATTAGTTGTTTTTGTTGTTGCTTTTCAAACTGTAGAGGTTTACCTTCCACCCCTCTTTTTTCCTGGGACAATTTATTTCTTCTACCTTGATTGCTCTATTTCTTTATCTCTCTCGTATTTCTATTATCTGGAGAATTCACAAATAAATTAATTGGTTTATGACTGTTTTTCTCTGTAGGAATGCTTAAATTTATGCCTCTCATTTGTCGAATGTCTGTCTTTGTGCATCGATGATTAGTTTCCTATTTGGAGAGTATATTGCTTTATTCATTCATTCATTCATCTATTTTATTCATTCATCCATTTATTTTTTTGTTTGCTTGTTTATTCATTCATTCATTCATTCATTCATTCATTCATTCATTCATTCACACATTTATTTTGCTTTTTGGAGGGGAGAAGGTAGAGTAAATGGGATTAAGTAACTTGCCCAAGGTCACATGGCTATTTTTTTTTCCATTAATTGTCTGAGGCTGGATTTGAACTCAGGTCCTCCTGACGCCAGGGCCAGTGTTCTATTCACTGCATCAGCTAGCCGCTCCATATTGCTTTACATTTCATGTTGAAATCCTTAACTCTTTGAAAAATATTATTAGCGTGTGGCTAGGTGGCACAGTGAATAGAGCATCAGCCCTGGAGTCAGGAGATCCTCAGTTCAAATTTGACATTAGACACTTAACACAAAAACTAGCCATGTAACCTTGGGCGAGTCACTTAATGCCTATTGCTCTATCTTCCCCTTTCTAAAAATATGAAAAAGAGAAAACTATTATTACCTTTCCTTTTTCAGTTTCCAAAGAATGCCTGGTAGTTTTGAATTCCCATTCATTTTTTTTTATTTGTATTATTTTTTCCTTCTCACTTTTAGAATTTGAATTTAATTATTCATTATATTTGTAAAATTTAAGCACTTGGGAATTTGTAACAGGTTCCCCACCACACACACCCTAGAAGAGGTGATTTCTGAAATAATTTCATTGGAGAGGGTATGTAGTGTGTGTGTGTGTGTGTGTGTGTGTGTGTGTGTGTGTGTGTGTGTGTGTGTGTTCAGGAATTCTGGAAAATTTGCTAGGTGTATTTCTTGAATTTTTATGTTTACAGGTTTTTTAAATTATTATTTTCTTTCTAGGAAACATATTCTTTATGTTGTACCTATGCATCCTATCTTCAAGATAAACATATTTTACTTGTACAGAGAGTGTGTGTTCTCTTAATGTTATTGCTGATTATTTTCTACCAGATTGTACTTAACTTTTGGGTATTTAAATTCCTAGCTTACTTTATTTTCTATTTTGTTTCTGTAGACAAAATTGCCACAATAGAAGCATATTCATCTATTCTACTAATTCGTTTTGCTCTGTAGATCATAAATCCTTTCATAGTTCTTATATTTCCTTTAAACATTTGGAACTGTGATATATACACACACACACACACACATACATATATACATATATATACATATGTGTGTATATACATATAGATGTATATGTATATACATATATATATATATATATATATATATATATATATAACTCATTGAGTCCTTTCTCACATGAGTTAATTCATTTATTTTATCTTGTGATTTTTTTAGAGATATTTAGATTTAAGTTTTTATTTTTATTTTATTTTCCCATTAGTTACTTTTATAAAACCAATAGTAACATTCATTTCTTTTATATTTTGAGTTTCATATTCTTTCCCTCTTTCCCTCCCTAACCCTCCCCACATTGAGAAGGTAAGCAGTTTGATATATTTGGATGCATGTGCATTTATACAAAATGTGTTTCCATGTTACTCATGTTGTAAAAGAAAACATAGACAATAACCCCCCCCAAATAAAGAAAATGTATGCTTCCATCTTCATTCAGATTCCATCAGTTATTTCTCTGGAGATTAATATAATTTTTCACCATCAATCCTTTAGAATTTTCTTGGTTCACTGTATAGCTAAGAATAGCTAAGTGATTCACAGTTGATTATGAAATAATATTGTTTTAATTATAAACACTGTTCTTTTTGTTCTACACATTTCACTTTGCATCAGTTCATGTAAATCTTTCTAGTTTTTTTTTTCCTGAAACCAGTCTGCATGTCATTTCTTATATCCCCAATGTAGTCCATCACAATTGCATATAACAATTTGTTCAGCCATTCCCAAATTCATGGGTATCCTCTCAAATTCCAATTATTTACAACTACTAAAAGAGATGCTATAAATATTTTTTGTAAACATTTGTCCTTTTTTATCCCTTAAGTATATAGAACTAGTAGTGCTATTTCTTGGTCAAAAAGGATGCATGATTTTATTGTCCTTTTGGTGTACTTCCAAATTATTCTCCAGTGTGGTTAGGTTAAATCAGTATACAACTTCACCAACTGTGCATTACTATCACAATTTCCCTGTATTACCTTCCATATTTGTCATTTTCCTTTTCTGTAATATTAGTGAATTTGAGAGGTAAGTGGTGTCTTAGAGTTGTTTAAATTTTAATTTCTCTAATCAGTAATGATTAAGGCCATTTTTCTCATATGATTATAGATTTGATTACCTCATCTGAAAACTGCTTGTTCGTATAGTTTGACCATTTACTGATTGAGTATTGTGTCCGATTGATATAAATTTCACTCAGTTTTCTATATATTTGAAAAATGAGGTCTTTATTATTGTATGTTATGATGGCTAAAAGTTTCCCTCTAAACTATCTTGTCCATATTTATCCCACTTTCTCTATCTCCTTTCATACCGTACATTCTCAAAAATATTTTGCTTCTGCATTTTACTTCCCCCTATCAGACATCCCTTTATTAGGACCTGTCCTTCCCTTAGTTATTCCACTCCTATTTTCCTATAGAATAAGATAGATTTCTATACCTAAGTAAGAGTGAACCGTTCCCTCTCTCAGCCAATTACAATGAATGTAAGATTCATGCACTCCCCTTACTTCCCCCATCTTCCCCTTCATTGTAAAACTTCTTTCATAACTCTTTTGTGTCAGATAATTTTCCCACATTCTACCTCTCATTTCACCTTCACAATGAATTCCTCTTACTCACTCTTTAACTTTACTTTTTTTGTATCCAATCATATTCAACATACATCTGTGCTTTCTGTCTATGTATATTCCTTCTAAATGTCTGAATACTGAGAAAATTTTTAGGAGTTAAAATATCAATTTCCTATGTAAGAATGTAAATAGTTTAATTTTATTGAATCCTTCATGATTTCTCTTTCATTTTCATTTTTTTTAGCTTCTCTTGATTCTTTTACTTGGAAGTGAAATTTTCCCTTTAGTTCTGGACTTTTTATCAGGAATGCTTAACAATCTTTTATTTCATTGTTTGTCAACCTAGTGCTTTTGCCCTTTGGACTACAACCATATTTGAGCCTTCATTTTAAAGACTGCTAAATCTTGGCTTATACTAATTGTGTCTCCACAGTATTTGAATTGTTTCTTCTTGGGCATTTGCAATATGTTATCTAACCTGGATATTATTTAATTTAGCTATAATGTTTCTGGTAGTTTTCATTTTGGGATGTCTTTTCAGGGGTGATCAGTGGATTCTTTTAATTTATCTTTTACTCTCTGGCTCTAGAATATCAGGACAGTTTTCCTTGATAATTTCTTGAAAGATGATGTCTAAGATCTTTTTTTCTATCATTATTTTTCAGGAAGTCAAATAATTTTTAAATTACCTCTCCTGGATCTACTGTCCAGGTAAGTAATTTTTCCATTGAAATATTTAAGGATTTTCTTCTATCTTTCAATTATAATACCAATAGTAGTAGGCAGAGTCAAGATGGCAGAGTACAAACAACACTTATCAAAAGTGCTTATCACTTATCACTTCTAACAGAACTTATCAAAGTGAAACTCTTTACATTCCTACATGGAAAAACAATAATTATAACTGATGGAAATTTTCTCAGTATGAAAATAGTTGAAGAAGGGTATATGGGCATATGAATACATATGTGAATATGTGTATATATGTTTATAGGTATACATACTTAGAGGGCACAAGTCAAATTTAATAGGAAGGGGTGATACTTAAAAGGTGAAATTAAGAGGTGAGAGAGGAATATAACGAGAAGAGATGGGGAGAGACAGAAAGGGGCAAACTATTTCATATAGAAGAGGCAAGGGAAAATGGTTACAAGGGAGGGGAAGAACAGTAAAGCAAAAAGGCAAAGCCTTATTCTCATTGAATTTGGATCAGGGAGAGAAGGACATACATACAATGTTGTACTCCCAAAGATAGTTGTTTGTGATGGTCATGCAATAATACACTATATACTCTGAACTCCTGGCTGATCATGTAGGAGTTAGGATGTAATCACATAAGAAGCTGCTGAATAAAGTCTTGTTACACGTCGACTCTCCTGGCTTGGAACTCCGTTCTTGGGGAACGTTGCTGGACTATGATCAGGTATACACTGAAGGCCGGAATAAGGTAAGACCCGGCCGCCACTGACCTTGGAAGTTGGATCAATAGATATCTTTAATTTCTTCTTCTGAAAAGTCTCTGTTCATATAGTTTGATCATTTATCTGTTGGGTACTGACTTTTATTCTTATAGATTTGACTCAATTCTTTGTATATTTTAGAAATGAGGTCTTTATCAGAGACACAGAGTGTAAAAATTATTTGAATTTCCCACTTCCCTCCGAATCTTGGTTAAATGAGCTTTATTTTATATAATTTTCAGAAAATGTAGCAAAAATTATACATTTTGCATTTTGTAATGATCTCTAACTCTTGTTTAGTTATAAAATCTTCACTTCTCCATAAATCTGAAATGTAAACCATTCATTTCTCTCCCAGATTTTTTTTTTTACAGTATCAGCCTTTTTACCTAGATCATACACCCATTTAGATTTGATTTTGGTATATAGTGTAAGATATTTGTCTATGACAAGTTTCTTTCATACTGTTTTCCAGTTTTCCCAGCAGTTTTTTTTTTTTGTCAGATACTGAGTTCTTATCCCAGAAGCAAGATTCTCTGGGCTTATCAAACAGTAGATTACTATAGTCATTGACTGCTGTGTCTCATACACCTAGACTATTCCACTGATCCACTACTTGATTCCTCAACCAGTACCAAGTAGTTGTGATACCTCCTGCTTTAAAATACAGGTTAAAACCTAGTATGGCTAGACCACATTCCCTAAAATATTTTTATTAAATCTCTTGATACTCTGGACCTTTTGTTCTTCCAGATGAATTTTGTTACTATTTTTTTTTTTTGCTTTTTGGAGGGCAATTGGGTTTAAGTAACTTGCCCAAAGTCACACGGCTAGGTTTTTGTTTGTGTGTGCATTAAGTGTCTGAGGTCTGATCCGAACTCAGGTCCTTCTGACTCCAGGGCCAATGCTCTACTCACTGCACCACCTAGCCTCCCCTGTTACTATTTTTATAGCTCTATAAAATAATTTTTGGTAGATTGATTGGCATAGCACTAGATATATGAATTAGTTTAGGTAAAATTGTCATTTTTAGTATATTAACTTTAACAAGCCATGAGGAACTTATGTTTTCCATTATTTAGATGTGATTTTATCTGTATGGAAAGTGTTTTATAACTGTCTTTATATAGGTCCTGAGTTTGTTTTGACAGGTAGACTCCCAAATATTTAATAATGTCTACAGTAACTTGAAATGGAACTTCTCTTTCCACTTCTTATTATTTGGTTTCATTAGAAATATATAGGAATACTGAGGATTTATGTGGGAAGTAGGAAGAACCCACTTCTGAAAATGGACAGGATCAAATTAGGAAATAGAGCAAGTGTGAGGTGGGATAGGAGGGAGGGAAATATAGTCATTCTTTTACAATATATCTACTATGGTAATATTTTGCATAGGTACACATGTACAACATATACTGATTTGCTTATCTTCCCAGTAAGGGTGGGTGATAAGGGAGGAAGGGAATGAATCTGGAATTCAAAGTTTTAAAATCAAATGTGTAAAAATACATACATACTATTATTAATACTATTTTACATATAATTGGGAAATAGGATGTGAAGGCATGGAGATTCACCTTGCCCTACTGAAATAGTCAAAGGGGGTATGGGAGAAGATATGGGAGAGAGAAGATGGGATGAGGGGATATCTTGTGGGGCTGCTATTCTTGGGTGGGGGGTAGGGAAATGGGGAAAAAAATGGTAACTCAAAATCTGGCAGAAATGAATGATGTAAACCCGAATTTAATAAAGCATTTGGAAAACAACAACGAAAGGTTTAGCGAATTGTAGTTAGAATTTTCATTACTGGTATTCTATGTTATCATCAAATCCCCAAGCACTTATTCTATGCTTCTATTATCATGCCTAATAAAAAATAGATTTTAAAGGATATAAAAGGGAATGCTTTGTTTTAATTTTTTTTTTCCCCTCAGGAAATGAATGAGTTAGTTTCTGTTAAGACTTATAGCATAGGGGAGGCTAGATGGCACAGTGAGTAAGAGCGCTGGCCACAGAGTCAGGATGACCCGAGATTGGTCCCAGGCTCAGAAAATGAGCACCCACATGTAAATAATGACTGGTTATATAACCTTGAACAAGTTACTTAACCCCAATTGCTTTTGAAAATATTAAAAAAAAGACATAGCATAAAGGTGAATCCAAATGGCAGAGTAAGGCTAGGAACTAGCTTAAGCTCTACCCCACATCCCTCCAAATACCTTTAAAATGCCTATAAACAATCTCTAGGGCCGTGTAACCCCCCAAAAGATAGAAACACATTTGCAGCCCAAGACAACTTAGAATGGTAGAAGGAACAATCTGTCACACCTGACCAAGACCAGAGCACAGACCAGTGCAGGTCACACCAGCACAGCAAACTAGGATCAGTTTTTGGGAGTGACAGAATCTGTAGAAGTGGCAGCAATGGCAGCTATCTGAGCCCTCAGTCCACAGAAAGTGATGGGGCCAAACAGCTTGTCAGAAAGAGTTTACAGGGATCTTTCCTTTTTTGCTAGAACTGAGGCAAGACTCCATTCTTTGCCCATATGGGAATCCAAGTCACAGTCCTGGGTGATTGTCCCATTGCAAGTAGGAGCACTAGCACTCCAGAGTTTGTGTCTGGTCGGGGGAGGGGTGTGTGTGGGGGAGGTGATGTCTTCATAGTTTTAGGGCAGGTTGCTCACAGATCAGAGCACAGGCCAGGAGAGTTGTAAACACCTTTTCTTAGATCATACCAGCTTGGAAGAACTGAAAACTTACAAGTCTCTAGAAATATCTCTGAAAGCAGTTGCACAAAACCTCAAAACTTGGACCAGTGTGCCCTCCACCCTGAGAGCAGAACACTACTTCAACAAACTGTTAAAAGTCAAGTAAGAGATAGGGGGCAGAGCCAAGATGGTGGAGTAGAAACAACATGGAACAAGAGGAGGAATGTGAGGTCAGAAATCCTGCACCAAAAGCCCCAAATGAAAATACGAGCAGGTAACAGGCCATACAGTACCTTAAGAATGATTTTAAAAACCAAATAAGAGAAGTGGAAGAAAAATTGGGAAGAGAAATGAGACCAATTTAGGAAAAGTATGAAATGAGAGTCAACAGCCTGACTGAGGAAAATAACATCTTAAAAAATAGACTAACTCAAGTGGCAAAAGAGGCTCAAAAAGGCAAGAAGGAGAAGAATGACTTAAAAAGCCGAATTTGCCAGATGGAAAAAGAATCTCAAAAGCTCACTGAGGAGGTTCATTTCTTCAGAATTATACAGGAGCAAATGGATGCAAGTGACTTTATGAGAAATCAAGATGATGTAAAACAGATCCAAGCAATTGAAAGAATGGAAGGCAATGTGAAATATCTCATGGGAAAAAAACAACTGACCTGGAAAATAGGTCCAGGGGAGATAATTAAAAATTATTGGACTACCTGAAAGCCATGATCAAAGAAAGAACCTAGAAATCATCCTTCAAGAAATTCTCAAGGAAAATAGCCCTAATGTTTTAGATCCAGAGGGCAAAATAGAGGTTGAAAAAATCCACAGATAACCTCCTGAAAAAGATCCCAAAAAGAAAACTCCTAGGAATATTATACCCAGGTTCCAGAATTCCCAGATCAAAGAGAAAATACTACAAGCAGCCAGGAAGAAACAATTTCAATATTGTGGAAACACAATCAGAATAGCACAGGACATGGCACCTTCCACACTGAGGGATCAAATGTCATGAAATATGATATTCCAGAGGTCAAAAGACCTGGGATTAAAATCAAGAATTACCTTCCCAGCAAAACTGAGTATCTTGTTTCAGGGGAAAATATGGTCATTCAGTGGAATAGAGGACTTTCAAGCATTCTTGAGGAAAAAAAAAAAACAGAGTTAAATAGAAAATTTGACATTCAGACACAAGAAGCAAGAGATACCTGAAAAGGTAAATAGGGAAAAGGAATCAAAACGAACTTATCAACATTGAAATATTTACATTCCTACAGGGAAGAACAATAACTGTGACTGATGAAACGTTTCTCAGTATGAAAATAATTGAAGAAGGGTATATGGGCATATGAATACATATGTGAAGGTGTGTATATATGTTTACAGGTAAACATGGATAGATGTCACAGATCGAATTTGGTGGTAAGTGATGATACCTGAGGGGTGAAGTTAAGTGGTGAGAGAGGAATGTGGTGAGAGTAGATGGGGAGAGATGGGAGGGGGTAAACTATTTCATGTAGAAGAGGCAAGGGGAAGTAGTTGCAGAGGAGGGAAAGAACAGGAAGGCAAAAAGTCAAAACCATATTCTCATTGAAATTGGCTCAGGGAGAGAATGATATACTATTAAATGGGATATCTTATCCTGCAGGAGAGTGGGGGGTAGGGGAATGAGAGGCAGGATGATGGAGGGGAGGGCATGTTGGGGGTAAGGGAGGTTTTAGGCACCCACTTTTGAAGAGGGACAGGATCAAAGTATGGAATGGACCAGTTGGGGGGTGGGATGGGTGGGAGGGAAATATAGCCAGTCTTTTACAATATATCTACTATGGTAATGTTTTGCATAGCTATACATGTACAACATATACTGAATTGCTTAACTTCCCAGTGGGAGTGGGCGACAAGGAATGAATGGATTGGATCTGGAATTCAAAGTTTTAAAATTAAATGTTTCAAATATATATAAATACTATTATTAATACTATTTTGCATGTAATTGGGAGATAAGATGTGCAGGCATTGGGGCACAGAGATTCACCTTGCCATAATGGAAAAGTAGAAGGGGTATGGAAGAAGATATGGGACAGAGAAGATTGGATGAGTAGATATCCTGTGGGACTGCTATTCTGGGGTGGTGGGTAGGGGGAAAATGGGTATAAAAACCGTAACTCAAAATTTGGTGGAAATAAATTATGTAAACCAGAAGTTAACAGAGCCTTTGGAAAAAAAGTCAAATAAGAGATAAGGAATATGAGCAAACAATGGCAGGGGGACCTTGGATATACAAAGTTATTATGGTGACATGGGAGATTAAAACACAGACTAAGAAGAAAACAAAACAAAAAAAAATCAAAGCTCCTACATCTAAAGCCTCCATGAAAAATGCAAATTTGTCTCAGGGCATGGAAGAGCACAAAAAGTATTTTGAAAATCAAGAGAGGTAGAAGAAAAATTGGGAAAAATAATGGGAGTTTTACAAGAAAATCATGAGAAAAGAATCAATCATTTGGCAGACACCAAAAATACTGAAGGAAATAACATCTAAACAAACAGAGTAGGCCAAATGGCAAAAGAAGCCCAAAAACCCAAGAGGAGAACAATGCCTTAAAAAACGGAAGTGGCTAAATGGAAAAGGAGGATCAAAAACTCGCTGAAGAGTATAATCTCTTAAAAGTTATAATGGGGCAAATAGAAGTTAATGAGTTTATGAGAAGTTTGGAAAAAGTAAAACAAAACCAAAAAAATTAAAAATACACACAAATGCCCCCAGAATACAAAGTTAAGTATTTTATTGGAAAAACAATGGATCTGGAAAACAGAGAGTGAGACAATGCAAAAATCATTGACTTCCTGAAAGCCCTGACCAAAAGAAGAGCCTAGACATCATATTTCAAGAAATTATAAAGGAAAACTGTTAAAAAAAATTCTAGGAACAGTGAGTAAAATAGAATTTGGAAGAATTCAATTATTATATCCTGAAAGAGATCCCCAAATAAAAACTCTCAGAAACCTTTAACCAAATTCCAGGTTTTCCAGTAATGGAGAAAATAATGCAAGTAGACAAAAGGAAACAATTCAAATATGATGGAGCAGCATGTCAGGATAGCATAAGATAGAGCAGTTTCTACTTTAAAGGATCAGAGGACTTGGAATATGGTATTACAGAGGGCAAAGGAGCTAAGGATTATAATCAAGACTCACCTACAGAGCAAAACTGTGTATAATCCTTCAGGGGAACAAATTCATGTTCAATGAGATAGAAGGCTTTCAAGATATATTTATAAAAAGAGCAGTGCTGAATAGTAAATTTCAAATACAGGACTCAAGCATAAAAGGATAAACAGAAAAGGGAAATCATAAGGGATTTAATAAGGCTAAACTGTTTATGATACCACATGGGAAGATTATATTTGTATCTCATAAGACCTTTCTTAGTATTAGAGTAGTTACAAGGAGCATATATATAGACAGATGGCACAGATGTGAGCTCAATATGAAAGGATGATATCTAAGAAATAAATTTAAAAATATAATATTTAATAAATAATAAATGTAAAATAAATTGAAATAATTAAAATTATTTGGAAAGAGGAACGTACTTGGAGGAAGAAAAAGGGAAGTTAGAATGAGGTAAATTATCTCATATAAATGAAGCACTAAAACCTTTTATGGTGGAGAGGAAGAGGGGGGAGGTGAGGGAAAGTGAGTGATTCTTTCTCTCATCAGAATTGCCTCAAAGAGGGGAAAACCTACACATTCAGTTGGATATAGAGATCTATCTTACTGTACAGGAGAGTACTAGGCAAGGGGATGAGAGAATAGAAATTATGGCAGATTTGGGGAGGGATAAGTCAAAAGCAAAACATTTTTGAGGATGGACAGGAGGAAAAAGAGAATAGGGAAAAAATGGAAAAATAGGAAATAGGATGGAAGGAAATGCAGTTAGCAGCAGTAACTGTGAAAAAAAAACATGAAGCAAGTTTCTCTGATATAGGACTCATTTCTCCAGTGTATAGAGAACTGAGCCAACTTTATAAAACCATTCCCCAATTGATAAATGATCAAAATATGTAATCAGTTTACAAGTGAAGAAATCAAAGTTGTTTATGGCCATATGGAAAAAATATTCTAACTCACTGTTGAATAGAGAAATGAAAATTAAAACAATTCAGAGTTATTACCTCATATTTATTAGATTGTTTAATAGGACAGAAAAGATGAATTATAAATGTTCGAGGTAATGTGGGAAAAATGAGTCATTGATACACTGTTGGTGGATTGTGTCAATTCAACCATTCTGTAGAGCAATTTGTAACTATGCCCAAAGGGCTATAAAATCATGCATACCCTTTGACCTAGTTATCACACTTCTAGATCTGTTTCCAAAAAGCGATTAAGAAAAGAGGTAAAGGGCTTATATGCATAAAATTATTTATAGCAACACTTCTCTGGGGATAAAAAATTAGAAAATGAAGGGATACCCATAAATTATTGAATGACTGAACAGGTTATGACAATTCATTATGATGGAATACTACTCTAATATAAGAAATGATGAGCAGGAAGGTCTCAGAAAAATCTGGAAAGGCTTGCATGGACTGATGCAAAGTGAAATGTATTGTGCACAAAATAACAGCATATTGTAAGATGATGAGCTATAAATAACTTAGCTTTTCTAAGCAATACAATGATCAAAGACAACTCTGAAGGACTTATAATTAATAATGCTATCCATCCCAAGGGAAAGAATTGATGATGTCTGAATACAGATTGATGCACACTTTTTTTTTACTTTACTTGTCTAGAGATTTTTTGGCTGTGTTTTCTTTCACAGCATGATGATTATAGATATATATTTAAATGAGTACACATGCCTAACCTTCATTGAATAGCCTGTCTTCTCAATAGGCAGAGGTGAAAAAGGAGAAAGAGAGGTAATTTGTAACTCAACGTCTTAAAAACAAATGTTCAAAATTTTACATGTAACTACAGAAAATAAAGTAGTAAATAAATACAAAAAATTAAAAATCAGTAAAGAAAGACTTGTACCATGCCATTTACTTTTGTTCTAAAATTATTAGTTATGAGTTCTCTAATTCTGTTCACATGTGAATCTGCACATTCCCTGAAACACACTCTCTAATTTGAGAAACAATATTCAGAAGAGAATGGCTATGTATAAAGTAGATTAAAAATTGTGAAGAGAACACTGATAAATATGCTTAAAAGTCTACTTGAGAACATTAATTTTGCTTTTGGAGCATTAATTTCTTTTTCTGTCTTCACAACGTATCACTCTGATACCTCGTTGTGATGCAGAAGTGACCTTGGCTTCTTGATGAGTTTACTAGAGAAAGTCAAATTCTGATTATTTAATTTAATTTTAACCACTAAATTCATTACTAAATAAAGTTTATTAATATGTATTAAGAGGGGGCAGAGCCAAGATGGCAGCACAAAAATAGAATTTCTGCATGGCCCTACCTCCCACTATGTCCAATACATATTAAAAAATATATTGAAACAAATTTTAGAGCTATAGAACCCACAAAGTGATAGAGAGAAACAAATCCCCTGATGAGAGCCACACAGGAGGTTGACAGGAAAGGTCTATCACACAGGGCTGGGAGACAATCAGAGACTTCCATGAGCTTCAAAGCTCTGGCCCCAAGGTGGCCCATAACAAAAAGCCAACAAGGAGAAGAATGCCTTAAAAAGCTGAATTTGCCGGGTGGAAAAGGAATTTCAAAAACTCACTGAAGAGCATAATTCCTTCAAATTTAGATTGGAGCAATTGGAAGCTAATGACCTTATGAGAAATCCAGATACTATAAAACAGATCCAAATGAATGAAAAAAATAGAAGGCAATGTGAAATATCTCATTGGCAAAACCACTACACACACACACACACACACACACACACACACACACACTCACATATATATCTAGGAGAGATAATTTTATATATATATATATATATATATATATATATATATATATATATATATATATGTCGGACTACATGACAGCCATGATAAAAAAAAAAAGAGCCTAGACAACATCTTTCAACAAATTATCAAGCAAAATTGCCCTGATATTCTAGAACCAGAGGGCAAAATAGAAATTGAAAGAATTTGCTGATTGCCACTTGAAAAAGATGCCCAAAAGGAAACCCCTAGGAATATTATAGCCAAATTCCAGAGTTCCCAGTTCAAGAAGAAAATACTGCAAACAGTTAGGGAGAAACAATTTGAGTATTGTGGAAATACAATCAGGATAACACATGATCTAGCAGCTTCTACATTAAGGGATCACAGGGCTAGTAATATGATATTCTGGAGGTAAAAGGAGCTAGGATTAAAACCAAGAATCACCTAGCCAGCAAAATTGAATATAATAATGCAGGGAAAATATGTTCACTGAATGAAATAGAGGATTTTCAAGCATTCTTGATGGAAAAAACATAGTTGAAGAGAAAATTTGACTTTCAAATACATAAAGCAAGAGAAGCATGAGAAGGCAAACAGGAAAAAAAATCATTAGGAACTTAATAAAGTTGAAGCATTTGCATTGCTACATGGAAAACCAATAATTGTAACTCATAAGTCTTTTCTCAGTATGAGGATAGTTGAAGGGCATATATATGCATATACATTCATTCGTTCATATATATATATATATGTATAGTAGGGTGCATGTGTATATAAATACATGTGTGATTGTGTGCATTTGTATGTAAATGTATCCATAGATGGGGAACACAGGATAAGTTGAATATGAAGGGATGATATTTTAATGGGAATGTAAATTTTTAAGATCATCCCTACTCCTAGTCTCAAGTGCACTTGGAGCCTTTGGTGGGAGGCTTGTTTTACAAGAGATACTTTGTGATTGGGCAGAGGGTCAAGAGGGTTGTTACATTCTCTGAGACTGGAGAAGGCTATGTAATCCCTGATGTGAGGCTTTGCTTTGGAACTCACTTTGAGAAGTATTGTGTGATTTGACCAGATGAGACTCTGGGCAGCCATTGAGAGCCCCTGACTTTGAAAACCCAGATGTTGATGCTTTCCTCTCTGGTAACTAAGTATGGATGTAATGGTCAAGACAGTTGGAGGCCTGTCTGCTTGATATGTTTTTTTTTTTTTGTTTTCTTGTAACTTCTGTCTGTATACTCTGAAGTTTGTGGTACTTACTTTTTCCCCTTAACAAGGTAAATGATATATATTCGATGGATTCAAGCAAGGTTGTTAACCCATTTTGACTTGCTTTCCTTTAGATAATCAGATCTAAGAACCTGTGCTGGTAGCCACCTTGGTGATGCTGGGGTGCTTGCTTCTACATATATCAAATAAATATATTAAAAAATGAAGAAATGTGAGAGGAATATATCGGAGAAGGAGAAAGGGAGAGGTAAGTAAGGGTAAATTATCTCATATAGAAGAGGCAAGAGAAAACTTTTACAATGGAGGGGAAGAAGAGGAATATAAAAGGTAATAGGTCAACCTTACTCTCATTGAATTTGGCTTAAGGAGGGAATATTATACACACTGAATTGGGTATATTACCCTAGAGGAAAAAGGGGCGGAGATATAAGAGGGGAGATGATAGAAGGGAGGGCAGATTGGGATAGAAGGTAGTTAGAAGTAAACACTTTTGAAAACGAACACAGTCAAAGGAGAAAATTAGAATAAGTAGGGAGTGGGAGAGTATGGAGGGAAATATAGCTATTCTTTCACAATATAACTAGTATGGAAAGGTTTTACATAACTACACATGTACAACCTCTATTGAATTGCTTATCTTCCCAGTAGGGGTGGGGAATGAGGGTAGAAGGGAAAAAATCTGGAACTCAAAGTTTAAAAACAGATTTTTTAAAATTGATTTTTGCATTCAGTTGGGAATTGTGATATATAGGCACTGTGGTATAGAAATTCATTTTGCCCTATAGAAAGTTAAGGGGTGGGAGAGGGAGGACATAAGAGAGAACAGATTGGGGGAGGGACATCAAGTAGGATCACTATTTTGGACTGTGGGCTAGGGGAAAGATGGGGAGAAAATCTGTAATTTGAAATCTTGTGCAAATGAATGCTGAAAACTAAAAATAAATAAATAAAATCTATCTATCTATCTATCTATCTATCTATCTATCTATCTATCTATCTATAATTTATAAAAATGAGGATGGAGAACCATACAACTACCTAAGTTAACAAATATATTGATTAATCAACAAGTGAATATTTATTAAACTTTATTATGTGATATTCTAACTTTTAAGATGCAGGATTTTTTGGGAGATAGAAAATGTGTGAATAGAGAAGTAAAGTATTCAAACAAAATCTACAAAGAATAATTTCAGATTAACATTAACAATAAAGATTAAGAAAATGTAGGTGGCTTGAGTTTTTACCCTGAAGAGTTTTAAAGATCTGTGAATTCTTTGATTTGAGGATCAAAATTTAGAACACAGAAATTTCCAAACATGGCGTAGGTAGATCCTTTCAAATAGCATTGACGAAGGAAATTAAATATTATGTACATTATTATGTTAGGCACATTAATGTGACCAATTCATGAAACAGTTGGATTTGGGGGATTAAGTGATTCAAAGACGTGGAGATAAAGAAGGACATCTATCCAGATATGACAAACAGCTTGTACAAATACTTAGAGGCAAGAAATAAAAGTTTGAATTTAGGGAATAAATAATATTCAAATTTGGATGGAATGTAGAGTGCAGATTGGGAATGTTATTTTTTTAAGGTAGACAAAAAGTTAGGATGGAGATAAATTGAAAATGTTTCATTTTGTCTTAAAGACAAAACTATGTAACTGAAATTTCATCACGAATGGAGGGAGATGAACTGACATGTTTTGTAAACATTTTTCCAGCTGTATAGAAGATGAATTGGAATGGTACAAGGTTGTACTTGAGGAGTGAGAATATAACATTTAAGTATGTGTATTTTGGATTCATATCCATGAGTATAATCATTGCATCATTCAAATTATTTAAATTATTTATTATATTCTCTTTTCCTAATAGAGAAAAAGATCATAAAACAGGTGACACCAGAAGTTCTATTGTTTCTCAAGTGTAATAAGATTATGGAAACTATTTCCTCTTTTCATTATGCATCCATTAAAGAACTATTTTGATTTTTTGAAAGTTTCCTAATTATTTTGAGAAATTACACTGATTTACTAACACATGATGAACATATTTCAGGACCAACAAATTAAATTACTGAACCTTACTCATATTTTCATTAAACAATTGGTTTGGAAATTTACATAAAATATTTTCTTATACCAGCATCACAAACTCAGAAATGATAGCTAAAATAGAAAGAAATTGTGTGAGTATGTGGGTAATCATTTCCTCCAACTTCAGGGACAATTTAGTTATATTGTGTTAAGACTCAGGCAAAGTTTTTGGAGTATCAGATTTCAGATAATGAGAATCTACAAACATAAAGCAACTCATATTATTTTGTTACATACTAAAAAAGTCTTCATTTTATTCATTGATTTTATTTATTATGAATTTTTTCATTGATTACAACATGGTGTGTTAAATCTATCTGCTGTTGACATTTCCTTTTTCTCTATTCTTGCAAGATTATATATTCAGAGATTAAAGAGAATTTGGCCTACATAAATTCCTACCCCCTAATTTTATAGATGAGGTAACTGATTCAAACAATCAATAATAATGGATAATTGCTGTTAACATTTATATAGCACTTACTATGTGCCTGGTACTATGCTGAGAACTTTATTTTCTCATTTGATTCTCAGAGCAACTTTTAGAGGTAGATGATAATATTTTCTCTCATTTTGAACATGAAAAAACTGAGGGAAGTTAAATGACTTGCCCAGGGACCCCCAGCTGGTAAGCATGTGAAGCCAGATTTGGATTTAGGGCTTCCTGACTCCAGGACTCACATTTATATCCATTATGCTATTTACTTACTAAATATCAGGCTCTCCATTGACAGTGGTTCTGGGAATAAAAAAGGTGAAAAACCAAAAATCAAAACAAAACAAAACAAAAAAAACAGTCCACGACCTCAAAGAACTCAAAATATAATGGGAAAGATTACAAGTAAAGAAAACAAGTTATATGCAAAATAAATTTTAAAAAGGGAAAAACCTCTTTAAGGATTGAGGCCTTGGAGATGAAGGGCAGGACATCACCTCCATGTAGACCAAGGCCAGGACCCCAACATGGCATAAACTGAGGCACAGACTAGGCCTGATCAACATGGGGCAAGTTGACCTACCAACCACAAGGGTGATTACCAAACATAACACCAGAGGACTGGGACTAGATGGAGCAGGGTAAAAATAAAATGCAGGGTGTCTGGCAGGTGCAGTAACTACTCATGGGTCTACCAATCCACAGCCCAGAAATTTAAAAAGGCCCTATCTGGACCTCCAGGGACCAGGATGGTAGAGTGAACCCCGATCCCCCCTGCTCCAATCCCTCCCTCTGACCCTGAAAACATAGTAATTATTACCCAGGGCAAAACCTTAAAGAGTAAAGGCTTGGGAACCCTAGAGGAAGGGTATGGCTAGGGCCCTGTTTCAAAAGGGGTAGGAAGCAGACTGCAAAGACAAAGACTCTGGAGTCCTACTATCATAAGAGGGAAGAAAGAAATTTGGAGGGAGACAGTGTTGCCTCCACACCCACAGCTAAAGCCTCAATAGGGAACTGGTATCAAGCACAGAAAGCATTCTGTGGATGCTTTGGATGAGCTGAAAATGAACTTTGAAAACCAAATGAGGGAGATAGAAGACAAAATGAATAATTCTTTTAAAATATAAATTGCAAAATTAGAAAAATATTACAGTGAAGAAAACAGCTCCTTAAAAAGAAAAAATGTGTAACCCTGGACCTATATGATCACAACTACAAAACACTTGTCACACAAATAAAGTGAGATCTAACTAATTGGAAAAATATCAATTGCTTGTGGCTGGGTCGAGCTAATATAATAAAAAATGATAATTTTACCCAAACTAAATTCTATATTTAGTGCCATACCAATCAATTTACCAAAAAAACTACTTTGTAGAGTTAAACAAAAGAGTAACAAAATTTATTTGGAAGAACAAACAGTCTAGAATATAAAGGGAATTAATGAAAAGAAATGCTAGGGAAGGTGGACTAGCTATACCAGATTTTTTATTTTTTGGAGGGCTATTGGGATTAAGTAATTTGCCCAAGGTCACATGGCTAGGTTTTTGTTTGTGTGTGTGTTAAGTGTCTGAGGCCAGATCAGAACTCAGGTCCTTCTGACTCCAGGGCTGGCGCTCTACTCACTGTGCCACCTAGCCTCCCCATACCAGATTTTAATCTGTATTATACAGCAGCTGTCATCAAAACTGCTTGGTACTGGCAGAAGAATAGAGTAGTAGATCAATGGAATAGATTGGGCACAGGAGATCCAGTAGTTAATGAGTATAGTAATCTATTGTTTGATAAACCCAAAGACCAGTTTTTGGGATAATAATGCACTATTTGACAAAAACTACTGGGAAAACTGGAATATAGTATGGCAGAAGCTTGGCATAGACCATTATCTAACACCATATACCAAAATCAAGTCTAAATGGGTGCATGATCTAAATATAAAGGATGATACTGTAAGCAATCTTGGAAAGCAAGGGATAGTTTACCTGTCAGACTTGTGGAGAGGGAAAGACTTTATGACCAAACAAGAAATAGGGAGCATTATAAAATGCAAAATGGATAATTTTGATTATATTAAATTGAAAAGCTTCATGGGGCGGCTAGGTGGTGCAGTGAGTAGAGTACCGGCCCTGGAGTCAACAGGACCTGAGTTCTGATCTGGCCTCAGACACTTAACGCACACACAGACACAAACCTAGCCATGTGACCTTGGGAAAGTTACTTAACCCCAACTGCCCTCCAAAAAAAAAAAAAAGAAAAAAAAAGAAAAGCTTCTGTACAAACAAAGCTAATGGAACCAAGATTAAGAGTGAAGTGGAAAAAACAGAAAGAATTTTAACAACTAATATCTCTGATAAGGGCCTCATTTCTAAAGTATATAGAGAATTGAGTCAAATCTATAAGAATACAAGTCCTTCCCCAGTTGATAAATGGTCAAAAGATGGGAACAAATAGTTCTCAGAGGAAGAAATTAAAGATATCCATAAGCATATGAAAAAATGCTTCTAAATCACTATTGATTAGAGAACCACAACTCTGAGTTATCACATCTCACCAGTCAGATTGGCTAAAATGACAAAACAGGAAAAATGACCAGTGCTGGAGAGGATGTGGGCAAACTGGAACACTAAGACATTGTTGGTGAAGTTGTGAAGTGATCCAACCATTCTGGAGAGCAATCTGGAACTATGCCCAAAAGTCTACAAGTAATTTCATATCTTTTGATGGAGCAATACCAGTTCTTGTGTTGTATCCCAAAGAGATCACAGAAGTGGGAGGAAGACCCTTATGTACAGAAATACTTATAGTAGCTCTTTTTTTGCTGCCAAAGAATTGGAAATTAAGGGGATACCCATCAACTGGGGAATGTCTAAAGATGTTATGGTATATGAATGTAATGGAGTACTATTGTGCTTTAAGAAACGAAGATTAGATGGACTTCATATCTACCTGGAGAGGCTTATACGAACTTATGCTGAGTGAGTACTGCAGAACTAGGAAAAATTATACACAATTACAGATACAATGTATGTGTGATGACCAACTTTGACAGATGCAGGGCTATAAATAAACTCCAAAAGTCCCAAGAAGGAAAGAGATGTCTACATTCATAGAAAGAGCCAGAAAGAACAGAGTTTGAATTCAGAGTGAAGCAAATTACCTGCTCTCTTACTTTTTCTTGTTTGTTTTAGTTTCCTCTTTCCCACTGTTCATTACATCTGATATAATCATTCTTTATATCCTGAACAATGTCTAATGTGAAAGTATCTGTAGATCCTATACTTGTTTGTATGCTGCCATGTGGGGGTGGGGGAGGAAGGAGAGGGAGAAAATTTGAAACTCAAACAACTGGGGAACTGAGTCTTGTAAACTCAAAGTAAATGAAGAAATTAATGAAGACAAAAAAGAAGAAAAATAATTTTAAAAAGAATTGAGGCTTTGGGAAAGTCATCCTATAAGAGATGGGAATTTAGCCATTACTTAAATTAGTGAAAGATAGCCAATAGATTATGAGAGGGAGAAAATTCCAAGCAGAGATATAGACAAACAAAATATCCAGAGGGATGAGATTATGTATCTTGATTGTGTCCCTGTCAATAAATTAAAGAATAGATGGTATGGAGGAAGGTATTACAAGATTGAAAATCTATGTGTATGGAGAGGATGGAGCCAAGATGGCAGAACTGAGCAGTAACTTTTCTAAGCTCTTCCATGAATCCCATCATTAAACTTTAAAAAGTTAATCTGAATGGATTTTAGAGTGACAGAATGCACTGGGAGAGAGTGTGGAAGATTCCGGACCAGAAAACTGTCCACATGGGTCTGAGCAGGGGAAGCACAGCTGCACCAGCACTGGCTAGAGAGCCTACTACAGCAGGAGATAGAAGGAGCACTAGTTGGCAGGCTCAAATACCCCAAAGGCAATTGGCAGTAGTCTCACCAGCAGGACAGAAGTATCCATCTTAGCTGGGTAAGAGAAAGCTCAGGGCCCACAGCAAGGACAGCAGCCTTTTCCTGGGATTATAAATCCACAGCCTGGAAGTTTAAAAATCACCTACTTGGTTTTCCAAAACCAAGATGGCAAAGTAAACTCTAGCTGCTCCAATTCCCCATCCATTACCTAGAAAACCCATAAATAAATGTCCCACCAAGAGTAAAATCCTAAAACAGTGGAAATAGCCTCAAGCTTAAGGGTGTAACTGAGGCAGTAAGGAGTCTGACATGAAGGGTGAGAGGGGACCCAATAAGCCACACCTCAGCTCACCAAAAATAGTTCCCATAGCCTAGGGGGGTGGAGCCAGCAAGAGCTAACCACACAAGCCCAGGTGGACCTTAGGACAACCAGGGAAAACTGCAGAAACCAGTATAGCTAGCCACCAGCTTCTGAATCAGCCTGAGCTGTAGCCCAGAGGCATAGAGGTGGAAACCTGAAGCATCCAGACTACCTCTCCCCCACAGGTTATTCTACAGGGAAACTCAGGGGAAACACTGAGAATGCTGGCCTTGGCCTCAGTCTAAACACCCAGAAGCTACAGCCCACAAAGTCAACAACCAGGCCCTTAGCTGCCAAAGTGAGAAATAAGGAAATAGGAAATCACAATGGGAAAGAAGGAAACTGAGAAGGAGAAGGGAAAGGCAAGAAAAATAATTGACCTTTTCATACTGAGCAAGAACAACCAAATACAGAGGACAACATGGACTTTAAACTAATACCTGAGACCACAGAAGGAAATATGAACTGGTATCAAGCCCAAAAAACATTATTGGTGGAGCTCAAGAAAGATTTTAAAAGCCAAATTTGAGAGGTAGAGATAAATTTAAATCTAGAGTGATCAAATTGGAAAAAATTTCAGTGAAGAAAACAAAACCCTAAAAAGTAATATTTGTGGACTGGGACAGGAGCTTAAAATATAACTGGAGAAATAACTCCCTAAAAAATGACCTTCAAAAACTAAGCAAAGAAAATAATTCACCCAAAATTAGGATCAGCAGTATCAAAGCATAACACTCTATGATGCTCCAAGAGTCAATCAAGCAAAACATGAAGACTGAAAAATTAGAAGAAAGTGTAAAATATCTCACTGAAACAAAGAACCTGACCTGGAGAACAGATCCAGGAGAAATAACCTAAGAATTATTGGTCTACCAGAAAGCCATGATGCAAAAAGCCTCTTGGATAAAAACCTCCGAAAATTGTCAAAGAAAACTGTCCTGAAGTCCTAGAATCAGAGGGTAAAATAGTTATCAAAAGAATTCACCAGACTCCTCCTGAAAGACATCCGAAATTGAAAACTCCAAGAAATATAGTAGCAAAATTCCTGAATTATAAGGTCAAGGAGAAAATACTACAAGCAGCCAAAAAGAAACAATTCAAATATCATGGAACTACAGTCAGGTTTATACAGGTCCTAGAAGCTTCTACATTAAAAGATCAGAGGGATTGGAATTTGATATTTCATAAAGCAAAATAGATACGACTACAACCAAGGATCAACTACCCAGTAAAACTGAGCATAATTTTTCATACAAGGAGAAGGTCCTTTAATGAAATAAGGGACTTCTATACTTTCCTGATGGAAAAGCTAGAGTTCAATTGAAAATTTGATCTCCAATTACAAGAGTCAAGAAAGACATGAAAAGTAAACACAGAAAACACACACACTCACACTCACACACACACACACACACACAGTCATGCACACATGCATCTAACTTGCGATTCAATAAGAACAAACTGTTTACACCCTTATATGAGAAGCTTATACATGCCGATATTGAAATTTATATAATTATCATGACATTTAAAAGGCATATAAATAGATAGAAGGTCATGGTTTGAATGAACTAATCTGATGATTAAAAAAAAACACTTTATTAAGGGGTTTAAAGAGACTGTAATGGGATAAAAGAAAAAGATAAGGCAGACAAAGGTAAATTATGCCACACAAAGAAGCATGAAAGAATATCATAGTAGAGGGTAAAGTGAGAGGGAGATGAACATTGTATGAACATTATTGTCACTGGTTATGGTTCAAATGGGGATTAAAATAATCCATTAAGTTTAATATTCCAATGTGAAAAAAATACAAAATCTCATTATAACAAAGGTAAAGGAGGAAGGGAGAAGAACACTGTATGAAATTTACTCTCATTGGTTGGGGAATAACATACTTTGATAAGTATAAACATCCATTGTGCCTTATAGGCCATAGTAGGGATAAAGGGACAGATAAAAAAGGGGGATTAGAATGGAGGGAAATAATAGTAAGGGGAAAGTGTAGGTAAAGAAGGGGGGGTGGTAAAAAGGAAGGAATGATGAGGGAGGCACTGGTCTAAAGGAAAAGTTTTAAGGATGGGAAGGGAGAAGGAAGAAACTAAAACATAAACAGGGAATAGGATGCAGGGAAAGAGATAGATAGTAAACATTACTTAGAATGTGAATGGGATGAACTCTCCCATAAAACAGATGCAGATAGCAGAGTGGATTAAAAACCACTATCCTATATTATTCTGTCTACAAGAAACACATTTGAAACAAGGGGATACACACAGGGTAAAAGTAATAGTCTGGGGCAGAATATTATATTCTTCACCTAAAGCAAAAATGCAGGGGTAGCAACCCTTATCTCAGACAAAGCAACAGCAAATGTAGATCTAATTAAAACAGATAGGGAATGAAACTATATCATGAATAAAATGCACCATTGTGAATAAAGCGATATCATTATTTAACATATATATTCCAAGAGGTACAGCACCTAGATTCCTAGAGGAGAAGTTAAGGGAATGAGAGAAAGAAATAGATGGCAAGATTATACTAGTGGGGGACCTTAAGCTCCCCCACTCTGAACTTGATAAATCTAACCTCAAAATAAACAAGAAAAAAAAAGTTAAGTAGGTGAATAGAATTTTAGAGAAGCTAGATATGATAGCTCTTTGGAGAAAACTGAATGGGGATAAAAAGGAATATAACTGGGGGGTGGAGCCAAAATGGCAGAGTAGAAACAGCACTTCCAATGTGCTCCCCCCGACACCACTTCCAAACAATATAAAAAGTGGATGCTGAACAGCTTCTGGAGCTCCAGCACCTAGAGAACAACACAGAGAAGCTAACTTCCCGCTGAAGACAGCCCAGCAGCCCTGCAGGAAGTGGCCAGCCCAGCACAGTGCATTGCTCTGGGAGCAAATCCCAGGACGTGTGAGCAGTGGTTTTAGCCCCAGGGCAGCTGGACCACCAGCAGGCTTGAGGGACCCCAGAACACCAGCAGCTGTGACGATTCCAGAATTATCAACACAAATATGCCTAGGACATAATGAGAGATTAGTGCCCTATGGGTTTTGGGACCAGTATTTGGGGAATGTGTCGGCTTCCTTTGCTGGTGGCAAGAAGAAGCTGAGGAACCATGGCACAGAAGCCATTTTACAGCTTCAGTGGCAGATTCAGCTCCTGATGTGCAAACTGCAGGGAGATCCAACAATCAGTCTGGGGGTTAATCACTCTTGCTTTAACCTGCTTGGATCTGCATTGTGGTCTGGTGGGGAATGTCTAGGGTGGGTATCCAGCTAGCCAGAGTGTATGGAGGCTTTACAGAGGCTACCCAATTAATACCTCCGGAAGTTGTGAAGACCCCAACTTTTGGGACAGAAGCTCCCCTGTCTGGTGGCAGAGTCCTACTGTGGCAACAAGCCCCAAAATCAAGTAATTAAGTGACAACATTCCTAGGCAAAGGAAACGAAATAAACAGAAAAATGCAACATTAGACTCCTATTTTGGGGGCAAAGAGGATCAAAGCATGGAATAGGAGGAGGTCTGTGAGGTCAGAACTCCTGCACCAAAAGCCACAAATGAAAATATGAGTGAGTTACAGGCCATAGAGGACCTTAAGAAGGATTTTAAAAACCAAATAAGAGAAGTGGAGGAAAAATTGGGAAGAGAAATGAGAAAGATTCAAGAAAAGTATGAAATGAGAGTCAACAGCCTAACTGAGGAAAATTAACACCTTAAAATGGACTAACAAAAATGGAAAAAGAGGCTCAAAAAGGCAATGAGGAGAAGAATACCATAAAAAGTTGAATTTGCCAGATGGAAAAGGAATCTCAAAAGCTCACTGAGGAGATTCATTCCTTCAGAATTACACTGGAGCAAATGGAAGCTAGTGACTTTATGAGAAATCAAGATGCTGTTAAACAAATCAAAGCAACTGAAAGAATAGAAGGCAATGTGAAATATCTCATGGGAAAAACCACTGACCTGGAAAATAGATCCAGCAGAGATAATTTTAAAATTATTGGACTACCCAAAAGCCACAATCAAATAAAGAACCTAAAAATCATCCTTCAAGATATTATCAAGGAAAATTACCCTGATGTTTGAGACCCAGAGGGCAAAATAGAGGTTGAAAGAATCCAGAGATCAACTCCTGAAAAATATCCCTAAAAGAAAACTCCTAGGAATATAATAGCCAGGTTCCAGAATTCCCAGATCAAGGAGAAAATACTACAAACAGCCAGGAAAAAAAAAAAAACAATTTCAATATTCTGGAAACAAAATCAGAATAGCGCAGGGGCCAGCAGCTTCTACACTGAGTGAGTGGAGGGCATGGAATATCATATTCAAGAGGGCAAAGGAGCTGGGATTAAAACCTGGAATCACCTACCCAGCAAAACTGAGTATTTTGTTTCAGGGGAAAATATGGTCATTCAGTGGAATAGAGGACTTTCAAGCATTCTTGAGAAAAAAGCCAGAGTTGAATAGAAAAATTTGACATTTGGACACAAGAAACAAGAGGTGTTTGAGAAGGTAAACAGGGAAAGCAAATAAAACTGAACTTATCAAAGTTGAACTATTTACATTCCTATATGGACAAACAATAAGTGTAACTGATGAAACCTTTCTCATTATCAAAATAGTTGAAGAATGCTATATGGGCATATGAATACATATGTCAATGTGTGTATATATGTTTACAGGTATACATAGATAAAGGGAAGGTGTGGAATTTAATATGAGGGGATGATATTTATAAGGTAAAATTAAGAGATGAGAGAGGAAGATAATGAGAGGAAATAGAGAGAGACAGAAAGGGGCAAAGCAAGGGGAAGTGGTTGCAAGGGAGGGGAAGAACAGGAAGGCAAAAAGGCAAAAGCATATTCTCATTGAATTTGACTCAGGGAGAGAATGACATACATACTAAATGGGATATCTCACCCTACAGGAGAGTAGTGGGGAAGGGAATGAGAGGGGGGATGATGGAAGGGAGGGCATGCTGGGGGGAAGTGAGGTTGGAAGCACCCACTTTTGAAAAGGGACAGGATCAAAGTAGGGAATGGGCCAAGTGGGGGTGGGATAGATGGGAGGGAAATATAACCAGTCTTTTACAATATATCTACTATGGTAATGTTTTGCATAGGTATACATGTACAACATATACTGAATTGCTCATATTCCCAGCAAGAATGGGTGACAAGGGAAGAAGGGAATTAAACTGTAATTAGAAGTTTTAAAATTAAATGTTTCAAATATATATTAAAAAAGGCTTTCTGGAAAACCTGAAAAAATGGCTTAAAATTAAATAAGAGAGCTAAAGGAAAACCAGTGTGGGGTGAAGGGGATTAGGGTGATGTAAGAAAATCATCACAGAACAGACATCAGAAGAAGAAAGAACAAAAATAATGAAGAAAATAATGCCCTAAAAATCCCAAAAAACAGAATAGGGCACATGGCAAAATAGGCATACAAATCTGTAGAAGAGACCTCCTTAAAAAGCAGATTTGGTTAAACGGGGGGAGGATGTACAAAAATTCATTGAAGAGAAGAATTTCTTAAGAATGTCAATTGGCCAAATGGAAAAAGAGGTACAAAATTTCACTGAAGAAAATAATTCATTAACAATTAAAATGGGGCAACTGGAAGTTAGTTGCTTCATAAGATATCAAGAAAAAAATAAAAAATAGTACAAATGTGAAATATCTTATTGGAAAAGCAACTTACATAGAAATTGATACAGGAGACCTAATTTAAGAATTATTGCACTTCTTGAAAGCCATAATCAGAAAAAAAAGAGATTAGGAAACATTTTTCAAGAAATTATCAAGGAAAAGTCCCTTGATATTGCAGGATCAAAGGGTAAAACAGAAATGGGAGAAAAGTCCACCAATCACCTTCTGAAAGAGATCCCATAATGAAAACTCCCAAGAATATTATAGGTAAATTCCAGAGCATCAAATTGAAGAATATACTGCAAGCAATAAGAGAAAATACAATTCAAATATCATAGAGCCACAGTGAGGATAACACAAGATTTAGCAGCTTCTACATTAACAAATTTGAATTCTTCATATGTGATATTCTGGAGAGCAAGGGAGCTAGGCTTTCAACCAAAAACCCATAACCAGAAAAATTAAGTAAAATTCTTTGTGAAGAAATGAATATTTAATTGAAATTTCAAGCAACACTGATGAAAATAGTAGAAATGAATAGAAAAATTAACTTTCAAATAAGAGACTTAAGAAAAGCATAAGAAGGTGAACAGGAAAGAGAAATCATAAGGGAGTTGATATGGTTAAACTGTGTATATTCCTATATGGGAAGATGATAACTAACTCCTAAGAACTTTATAATTATTAGGGTAGTTATGAGGTACATGCATAGACATAAGGCACAGGTGTAAGTTGATAATGATGAATAATATTTTCCAAATAAAGTAAAAATGAGGGGTGAAAAAAAGGGATGCACTTGGAGAATAGAAAAAGGAGAGATAAAATGAGGCCTTTATAGTGGACAGGAATATTGGGGTGGGGGAGCATGCCAGGCAATATGCTTGAGGTATGCTCTCAATGGAATTGTATCAGAGTGAATAATATCCATACCCCTTTGGGTACAGAAAGCTATCTTACTCTACAGAGAAGTAGGAGGAATTAGAGAGGGAAATGGGGAAGATTAAAAATAGGGCAGATTGGGGGAGGTAGTTGTCAGAAACTTTTGAGCAGAGACAGGTTGAAAAGAGAAAGAGAAAGGAAGATAAATGAGGGAAGCACAGCAGGGTATAGGGAAATATAGAGTAATCATAACTGTGAAAGTGAATGGGATGAACTCACCCATAAAATGGAAGTGGAGAGCATCCAAATTTTTAAATAAGTTAAGTGAGGTACTGTATGAAATATACATAAAAAACTGTTCTAGTAAGAGACCTTGACTTTCCCCTCTCAGAAGTAGATAAATCTACCCCGGCCCCCCCAAAAAAAACAAGAAAGAAATTAAGGGTTTTATTAAAATTTTAGAAAAGTTAGATAAAATAGGCACTATTCTAAAGTGGTAAATGACACCTCCATAAAAATTGACCATGTACTAGGGCATAAAAAAACTCAAAACCAAATGTAGAAAAAACAGAAATGTTAAATGCATCTTTTTCATTTCTTTTTTAAAATCTTTTTTATGTAAACAAATTCTTTATTAACTTCTGTTTTACATCATTCATTTCCGTCAGATTTTGAGTTACAATCATTTCACCCCCCTGTTGTTCCCCTACCCACCCTCTCAGAACAGTAGTACCCCAAGATATCACTTCCTCCAATCTGCTCTCTCCCCTATCCTCTCCCACACCCCCTTCGAACTCTCCATTAGAGGAAGTTGAATCTTTATATTCCATTGCCTGCACATCTTATCTCCCAATTACAAACAAAAGAGTATTAATAATAGTATTTATATATATATATTTGAAACATTTAATCTTAAGACCTCGAATTTCAGATCCATTTCCTTCCTCCCTTGTCACCCATTCCCTCTGGGGAGATAAGTAATTCAGTATATGTTGTACATGTCTAGCTATGCAAAACATTATCATAGTAGATATATTGTACAAGGCTGCTTATAATTCCCTCCCACTCATCCCACCCCCCACCTGGTCCATTCCCCACTTGATCCTGTCCCTCTTCCATAGTGGGTACCTCCAACCTCCCCTCCCCCCAAGGATGCCCTCCCATCCATCATCCCTCCTCTCCTCCCCCTTCCCCCCATTCTGCTGTAGGTTGAGATGTCCCACCTAGTATGTATGTCATTCTCTCCCTGAACCAAATTCAATGAGAATGTGGTTTCACCTTTTTGCTTTCCTCTTTTTCCCCTCCCCTGCAACCACTTCCCCCTGCTTCTTCTACATGAGGTAGTTTACCCCACCCTGTCTCTCCCCATCTCTTCCTGCCACTTTCCTCTCTCACCTCAAAACTTCACCCCTTGAGTATCCTCCCTTCCCAACAAATTCAACCTATGCCCTCTATCCATATATAACTGTGACCATATACACACATTCACATATGTTTTCATATGACCATACACCCTTCTTCATTTATTTTCATAGTGAGAAATATTTCCTCAGTCACAGTTATTGTTTTTCCATAGAGGAACGTAAATAGTTCAACTTTGATAAGTTCCTTTTGATTTCTTTTCCCTGATTACCTTCTCAGGCATCTCTTGCTTCTTGTGTCTGAATGTCAAATTTTCTATTCAGCTCTGGTTTTTCCTCAAGAATGCTTGAAAGTCCTCTATTCCACTGAATGACCATATTTTCCCCTGAAACAAGATACTCAGTTTTGCTGGGTAGGTGACCCTTGGGTTCATTACCAGCTCTTTTGCCCTCTGGAATATCATATTCCATGCCCTTCGATCCCTCACTGTAGAAGCTGCCAGGTCCTGGGCTATTCTGATTGTGTTTCCACAATATTGAAATTGTTTCTTCCTGTCTGCTTGTAGTATTTTCTCCTTGATCTGGGGATTCTGGAACCTGGCTATAATATTCCTGGGAGTTTTCTTTTTGGGATCTTTTTCAGGAGGTGATCTGTGGATTCTTTCAACCTCTATTTTGCCCTCTGGATCTAAAACATCAGGGCAATTTTCCTTGAGAATTTCTTGAAGAGTGATTTCTAGGTTCTTTCTTTGATCATGGCTTTCAGGTAGTCCAATAATTTTTAAATTGTCTTTCCTGGATCTATTTTCCAGGTCAGTGATTTTTCCCTTGAGATATTTCACATTGCCTTCTACTCTTCCATTTGTTTGGATCTGCTTAACAGCTTCTTGATTTCTCATAAAATCATTAGCTTTCATTTGCTCCAGTCAAGCTCTGAAGGAATGAATCTCCTCAGTGAGCTTTTGAGATTCTTTTCCCATCTGGGAAATTCGACTTTTTAAGGCATTCTTCTCCTCATTGCCCTTTTGGGCTTCCTTTGCCATTTGAGTTAGTCTATTTTTTAAGGTGTTGTTTTCCTCAGTCAGGCTGTTTCATACTTTTCCTGCATCCTTCTCATTTCTCTTCCCAATTTTTCCTCCACTTCTCTTATTTGATTTTTAAAGTCCTTCTTAAGGTCTTCTGTGGCCTGCAACCCACTCAGGTTTTCCCCTGGGGCTTTTGGATCAGTACTCACAGTCCTCTTTCCCCTCCATGCTTCTACCCTCCTTGCCCCCAAAGTAGGAGTCTAGGGTTGCATTTTTCTGTTTAATTTGTTTCCTTTGCCTTGGCATGTTGCCACTTAATTACTTGACTTTTGGGCTTGTTGCCACAGCATGGCTGGGCCGCGAGACAGGTGAGCTTTCAATCTGAATGTGTGTGGGGGGGGGCAACTTCCGTTTCTGGCAAGCTGGAAACGTACCCACGACTTCCACCCCAGGTCACAATCCAGGTCATGGGAGGTTAAAGCAAGAGCAATTACCCCCCAAGTCTGATCGCTGGCCAGGAGCTGGGGCTGCCTCTGAAAACTACAAAATGGCGTGTCTCCTCAGCGGCTTCTAGCCCCCGGGGGGAAGTCGACACATTCCCCAAATACTGGTCCCAAAGTCCATAGGGCACGAACCTCTCACTTTTTCCTAGGCATGTCTATGTTGATAATTCTGGAATCACCACAGCTGCTGGTGTTCTGGGGTCCCTCCAGCTGATTGCTGGCCCTGACGCCCTAGGGCTAAAACTGTGACTCAGGCGGACTGTACCTGTGCTTGCCTCCCCGAGCTCTGAGCACTGCTTGCTGCTGGCTCCCAGACCATTGCGTTGGTCCTTCCTGCAGGGCTTCTGGGCTGTCCTCAGTGGGAAGTTAGCTTCTCTGTGTCGTTCTGTGAGTGCTGGGGCTCCAGAAGTTGTTCAGAGTCCCCTTTTACATAGTTTGCAGGATATCTGGGTGCAGAGTGGCTTGGACGCACTGTTTCTACTCCACCATCTTGGCTCTGCCCTTTTCATTTCTTAATGCCAAAAATGCATTTAATAAAGAGCCATGGAAACATAGTTCAACAATTAATTGGAAACATAATAATCTAATCCTAAAGAATGAGCAGCTCAAAGAACAGATGAGAAATAATAAATGAGAATGATAACAATGAGATGCAATACAAAATGTATGGGGTGCAGCCAAAGGCAATACTTATTAGGCAAATCAAACGAGAATGAGCAAATCAATGTAAATTTTAAACAATTATTATTAGGTCTTTCAGGATGCAGAAGTAATGATTCAAGATATTTAAATGACTAGTAAGTTCAAAGGAACTAAAACCCTAGAAGAGTTCAAGAGCCAGTGTAGTTTTCTTTTATTTCTTTTTTTTTTTTTGGAGGGCAATTGGGGTTAAGTAACTTGCCCAAGGTCACATGGCTAGGATTTTGTTTGTGTGTGCGTTAAGTGTCTGAGTCTGGATCCGGACTCAGGTCCTTCTGACTCTGCTCACTGCACCACCTAGCCACCCCTAGTGTAGTTTTCTAAAAGGTTTAACTAAGTTCTGAAGGAATATCTTATGTTGGAAGAAAACTGAAAAGCATAGTCAGATCGTGACTCTATAACACTCTTCCAGATGTTGGGACTCCCTGCCATAAATCTCTTCACATTTCTTTTCATTTTCCATTCAGTGACCAAAGTTATTTTTGTAAAATATGGTTCAACTAGGTCATCTTCTTACTCAGTAAACTACAATGGCTCCCTATTAACTCTAAAATATAAAACTCTTTGGCATTCAAAGTCTAGCCTATCAAAGCTTACTTCACTGTGACATATCCAGTCTTCTCAACCTTGCTCCATAGTATGAGCTCTTCGATCCAGTGACACTGGCCTGCTTGCTGTTCCATCAACGATGTAATTTTGTTCATGAAACAAGATCTCTTGTTTCTGAGCATTTTCACTGGGTGTGTCTAATGCTTAAAGTGGTCTCCCTTCTTATGACCTTGTAACTCTTCTGACTTCCTTCAGTTTCCACCTAAGATCTCATCTTCTGTGGGAAAACTTTCCCACTCATTTAATTCTAGTGCTTTTGTTATTTTAATTGCTTTCCTATTTACACTATGTATAGTTTTCACATACATATTTGTTTAATTATTGTGTTCTTCATTATATTGTAACCTCTTGAGGTCAGGGAACATCTTTTGCTTTTTGTTTTTTAAACCCTGGTGTTTAGTACAGTGCTGGCAGGTAGGCACTTGATAAATGCTTAATGATTGATTCTGGTTGTGCATGTACTAAATTTTAATTTTGTTTATATGCACAAACAACATATTAGTGTTCTTCATTTCTTCCTCTATCTATATCTATCTACAGTCTTACTTAGTCTCAACTCATTTATCAAATTTTGCCTAGTTAGCACTGTTTATAATTATTTTTTCCTACCTTAGGCAACAAATAGCATTTTTATTTTTATTTTATTGCTAGCTTGGGCAGCTAGGTGGTATACTGAATAGAATATTGGACCTGGAGTTAGAAAGATTCATATTCCTGAGTTCAAATCCGGTGTTAGACACTAACTATGTTATCCTGGGCAAGTCTCTTAATTTCAATTTCCTCATCTGTAAAATGAGCTAGAGAAAGAAAATGGCAAACCTCTTCAGTATCTTTGCAAAGACAACCCCAAATGGTGTCATGTTTCAGAAACAATTGAAAAATAACTGAGCATAAGTAAATCTTATATGTGTTATATTGTATTATCCTTTCTTGTATCTTTCAATAATTCCCAACCCAGAAACTCATTATGGAATTTTTATTACCCTGATGCCTGAAGGCTAAATAGGAATCTTTGAGACCTAACAAGTTCATCCTTCTTCTTCTAAAATCAACAGTGTCTATTCATTGAATGGAAGTGAAGAAATATGGGTGGATAGTTTTGTGAATGTGACCAAGGATAGACCATATCTTTCATCCAAGGACCACCTTAGACAGTTTTTCACTTGGTGGAATTATTATATTTAGAATTTAATTATGTATAGGTAAGATTAGACAGCTACTGATATCCCTTCTCTTTCACAAATTCTGTGATTCTTTAATTTCAAAGAAATTCATCATAAGAAATGTGGCCAAAGATGATTTATTTTCTTTTTGGCCAAAGTAACACATGATAACTTTTTCCTAAGATATGAAGGGATTCTGATTTTGATAAAATCATAATTCTTTTGGCATATTTCTATATATGGCTTGTCCTCTTACTAGATTATTCATTTCATGAGGGTAGACAATTTATTTGATTCTCTCTCATTTCTTTAAACTCTGAATTGCAAACAGAAGGGATGTAAATTCTATATTGGACTGATTTGAATCGAATTTTTCCCATACTCCCTGTAGTTCATAGATATGCATCAATCAGATATAGTGAAATGAGCTCACAAAATTATTGCTACTCCAAAATTCCTATTCTACAAATATACTAAGTCAAATAAATAGTTGTTATAGCAATGTTGACAATTTTTATGCATTACTTCATTTGTCTTTTTAATGACTCAAATACATTGAGTAACTTGTCACAGACATTCGTAGAAATAGAATTAAATCATTATTAATTAGTAATGCTGAATGTTCACAATGTGGTAATTACTATGTAAAGGAAACTGGCATAGAACAAAGAAGAGAATCTATCCTTGACAACTTTATTTATAAGAGGAAATAAAAATCAAATACATCTGTTAATCATTAGAAAAATAATACTTTAGCACTTTTGCTTTTATAGTATAAAGTTTTTTTCCATGCAGAGAATGACAACATATCTGGAGTTTAAAGACTGACTGGTAATGTTTTATAAGAAAATGAGTGATCAACTCTGAATTCTTTGAAACATCTCCACCACAACATATCATGAAACCACAACAGTTTTGGGGTAGGCAGAGACCCCACATCAACAGTTTCTGGCATCCCTGGTTTTAAACTGCAACAGCTTGTTCCTGATATTCCTGTTTACCCACCCGTGACTTCCTCCCCACAAGAGAAAATACTTTGGAAATTTGAAGGAAACAATTCTCACACCCAGTGATGATATACAACTCCAAGGTGGGAAGCCTTGTCCTACTTTCAAAGAACTTAAGTCAAACAGTAGGAATGTAAGGCACACACATAATTTTAATACAAGGGAGAGGTGGGGATGTGAAAAAAAATCCAGCAAAAGTGCTATAAAACATTAGAGGGTGAGATCAAATTCTTCTGATTTCAGGAGGAGTACCTCAAAGAGGACCTAATATCTAAGCTTCCACTGGAAGGAAAGGGGGGAGAATTCCACAAGATAGGATCATCCCTTTCTAGAGCTGAACAAAATATAAGCAAAATGCACCAAATTGAAGCAGCCAAAATGATAAATGGAAAAATGTGGAGAATATCCCAATTTGATTGTGAAATAGAATATGTAAAATACATTATCACATTGTGGATTAAGAGATATCATCTTAGAGTCAGGAAGACAGCCTCTGAAACATACTGGTTATGTGATTATGGACAAATCACTTAAACTGTCAGTATCCTAGTTAATTTTGCAAGACATTCAAAATCAGAATAGTTGTTGACCTGCATCAGTAGAGGAACTAACCTCACCTCTACTATGTTGAAATTAAAGGTATGGAACCAAACAAATGTGGAGGAGCAAGACCTCCTCCAATCCATTACCTTCCACAATCTGCTACTTTTATCTCCCTATGGAAGGCTAGTAGAGGCCTATAGTATGAAGAAGAACAACCTCCTCCTTGATCTCAGGATTTCAATCTCCAGCTACACTTGTCCCTTGACGGAAGGTAAAGAATAAATACAGTGGTGTAAAGGACTTCCATAACCTGCTATGCAGGTTTGACTGTCTTCTCTTTTTATGCTATCTCCACCCTAATCTCCAGGATCTGTGGAACAGTGGGATAGCAAAACAAGGCCTTCCATTTTATTGTTTGATTTTGTGCCTTCCATCTCATGCTAGACTTTTCTGCTGTATTATCACAAGCATCCTCTGGGAAGAGGAGTGTCAATTCACTTATTGATAACATTTACACATAATCATTCTTCCTATATACTCCAGTGATTCTGAACCCCAATAGTTCATCAACTAAAATTCATTCCCCATCTCCACCACTGAATTAATTATTCTAATCCCCTCAATCCCTTATTCTAATTCACTGAAATGTCAAGCAAATGGCATTAACACCTTTCACTATGCCTCTGTAATGCCTGTTCTTTAAGAGAAAAAAAGTTTTCTACCTGAAAATTGTCCTCTCATTCTCCCATCTTCTTTTTTAAAAATATTTTTAAAAATATTTTTAAACTAATTTATTTAATTTTAGTTTTCAACTTTCACTTCCATAAGGTTTTGAGTTTTAAATATTCTCTGCCTCCTTCTCCTTGCGACAGCATGCAATCTGATAAAGGCTATACATATGCATTCTTAATAAATATGTTTTTATATTAGTCACCTTATAAAGAAGAATTAGAATGAATGGGAAAAACCACTAGAAAGAAAACAAAACAAAACAAACTAAAGTGCTTTGATCTGCATTCAGAGTCCATAGTTCTTTCTCTGGATGTGGACAGCATTTTCCATCATGAGTCTTTTGGGATTCTTAGATCTTTGTTTTGTTTTGTTTTTGTTGTTTTTGTTTTTGTTTTGCTTTTTGGAGGGCAACTGGGGTTAAGTAACTTGCCCAAGGTCACATGGCTAGGTTTTTGTTTGTGTGTGTGTTAAGTGTCTGTGGCCGGATCCGAACTCAGGTCCTTCTGACTCCAGGGCTGGCGCTTTACTCACTGCCCCACCTAGCCGCCCTGATTCTTAGATCTTTGGAGAAAAATAGCATCCAAGTTAGTCATCACACAATGTTACTGTTACTGTGGACAGTCTTCTCTTGTTTCTGTTCATTTCACTCAGCTTCAGTTCATATAAGTTTTTCCAGATTTTTCTGGTCTGCCTACTTATCATTTCTTATAGCACAAGAGTATTACATTACCTCTCCCACATTATAGCAATTGTCACTTCTAGGTTCTCTCCTTACCTCCATTAGTTAGTAATTTCTCCTCTAAAGCCAAACTTTCCATTTATACCACTTACTCAAAATCCTGGTCACTGCTGTCTACATAGCTTCAAATCAATCCCCTTCATTGTACAATGAGATCAGGACCTGACTCACATTTTTTCTCCCTTCCTCATATCTTACCATCCTACCATTATTATTCTGAACTATTCAATGGAGGTAGAGGGCAAAGAAAACTTCTGACTGGGTCCACTATAAATGTCTGTTCTAAAAACTCAATTCTCACTGCTGCTAGAGAATCCATTTAAATTTACCTAATCAACTCACCAACAATAACTCATTCATACCTTTTCATCTTCCCTACCCAAAGTGCCATGACTCAATCTATCCCCATCCTCTCAGTTGAGAACCTGGACTCATATTTTACTGGCAAAAACGAGGTGCTTCAATGAGACCTGAACTATTTTGTCTTCTTTCTCACCTGATATAAATCATATACCTTCCGTCTCCATCTCCTTCTAAACTTGTGTCTCACATGATATGGTGGCCTTATTCCTTACCAAGGCTAAACCTCTCCATGCTCAAGTAATCCCATTCCTTCCCTTTTCTTCAAATAGATTGCCCCTGCCTCATTTATTTCCAATTTCTGCCTGTCTACTATCTCCTTCCATACTTCCTAGATACATGATTGTGTCCCTCTCATCATAAAAAAAATATTGATTTGATCCTTTCATCACCACTGAATACCATCCTATATCTTCTTGAAATGGTCATTTCCAATTCATGTCCTCTCACTCATTTCTTTACTTTTAAAAATATGCCTTCTAAACTCATCGTTCCACCAAAATTATTCTCTCCAAAGTTACCAGTGTTCATTAAATTGCCAAACCTACTAATATTTTAGTGGATAATAGTGGAGATTTAGTCTGCAGCAATGGTTACTTGATTATTATACCTTTACTAATTTGTACTCTCCAAATATCAGGTTCCATTTCAAAAGTGCCTTTGTTGCTACAGCACATATACTTCTCTACACATAGTAGATGCTTACAATGATTATTGAATTTAAACTGTAGCAGAAAAAAAGATGACATTGGAAGGATTTGATATACATTGTGTAACATAATAAGTACTTGGATTGGATTCAAAGTACTTGAGTTTAGGTATTAGTTTTGTCACATATTACATGTGTCACTTATTTGTATGATGCTTTAGTTTCCCCATCTGTAAAAGAAATGCTTTGGAATAGAGGAATTATAAGGTATAAAGCTCTAAACCCAAGTTTCAATGGTCATTTGATGCATAATATATTTTTTAGGGATACTATGATCATTTATTTAATGCTTTAGTGCACAAAGAACTGAAAATTCAATTTAATCTAAACTTTTAATTTAAAGATGAAGAACAAAGGTCTAGAAAATTATTGTTTCCATAGTCCTATTGGGAGTAATAGAGAGAGTCAGGTTGTAATCCAAATTCCTTTGATGTATCTGAGTAAAAATTCAGTTATATTTCTCCTTTTCTATGTTAGAAAATGGGCCACTGAGCTCTTATCTATACAAGCCTGTGGTAATATTTATAATTAGACTTAATTGTACAAGTGAGAGTAAACATAAGTCATGGCTGCCAAAAATGCAGGGTTTGAATATAAGACACTGGTATAGTTGATATAGCGGATGAATAGATAAAAATAATGCTCCACAGTGCAGTCTACTTAGGCTCAGGGAAATAAGAAATACAGAAGTCAAAGTTCAGTACCATGTGTAAAGCTAAAGGAAGGTTATTGTTTCAGAATTAGGGTAAAAACAGGGGAAGTGCTAGAACTATAAATTCTTATAGTCCTTTGGGTAAAATGACAAAGAGACCTCTTTCTGGATAAAACTTAATTTTTTTGGCTATCTCACTTCAAAATCTTGCCAACTTGACCTTACCCTGACTTTGTTAGTTGAGAATATCCCATCCCCTCAATACTTTTCTGAGAATGAAAAGACCATTCAGTGAGAAGTCACTCATCTCCTTGTCTATATTTTTAAAAGACATTTTAAATAACGCTTTACTTCCCCTTCCTTTATTATAACCTAGGATGAAGAGGGAATACTTTTCCTGACCAAGGCCAACCATTCCATGTCTGCCTTTGATGCAATTCTCTTGAGAAATTTTTCCCATAATTACCCCCCTCTTTCTTATTTTCCATCTTTCCCAAAATAGTTTCTTTCCTTCCTTTATATAAAAATAACCATCTCACCATCCATTAAAAAGTCGCTAGTCTCTCTAGTTCTTTCAATCTGACATTTGATATTTCTTCTCCTTTTTCATATCTAAACTGTTTACAGAAGCAACGTCCTTTTTTATCACCTCTCAATTCTTTCTTAATTCTTTAAAATCTTGTTTTTACCTCATCCTTCTAATGAAAATAATATCTCCAAAATTACAAATGTATAAGTACCTCTACTGTATCTATATAGATATTAATACAGACAAATATACATATATAAACATAGGCATAGAAAAAACATGGTCAGTGTTATAAATCCATTCCTTGTCTCTCTCTTTACCTCTGAATACCTATAGACTATTCTCATACATTTCAAACTGTTTTCTCATAGTAGTCTGAACTTAAGTTGCACAAAACGCAATCACTTATTATTTCTCCAAAAAATCTTCCCTTTTCTTAAATTACTAGCTTCTGTCACGAAAAACACCATACTTCCATACTTCCAAACACACAGGGCAACAACCTTGGCATTATCTTCAATACTTCGATTCCACATAATCTATAAATTGTCAAATCTTACAGGCTCTGCCTTCACAACATCCCTGCAGCATTTCATTTTTGCTCATCATTCCTCTACAAACATTCTTCATGTCTCTTCATCTCTGAAATGGATTATTATAATATTATCCTAAGTTGTGACCATCTCTTAAGTGTCTTCCCATTACCACTTATCTTGTAAATAGTCCTTTAAGTGACTTTCCTAAAGGTAGATTATATCACTCCGTTAGGCAATTCCAAATGTTCCTTATGGCTATTACGATCAAATATAAGATCTTGTAATCAACAGTTGTAGATCTTTATATCCTGTATTTTCCAACTTTTCCTGTTGCAATTTATATAATTACTCTTCTCCACACTCTGTGGTCCAATCAAACTTTTCTTCTTCATGAACAAAAATCCATCTTCTATTTCCAAAGCTTTTTCTATTTCCAAAGCCTGCCTCTAATGTACTCTATTCTTACCTTTGCCTCACAGAATCCCTTACTTTCTTCAAAGTACAACCTTCTACAGGAAGCATTGCTTGATTCCTCCAGGTTCTAGTCATGTCCTTATTCAAATTTCCTTGTTGTTATTTTCTTTATATTTTTGTATTTGCATGTTGTCTCCATCAGTAAAACACAAACACCTTGAAGGAAGCAATTATTTTATTTTTGTATTTGTATTCTTATCAACTTGGATAATGATTAGCAATAATAGACTTTTAGATTTTTGCTGCCTAATCGATTTGTTTGTTATAATAATAGTCCCTGGGTCTATCATTATAGTCATTTTTCCCCAAAGTAAAAACTTTTTTCTTCTATAATACTGAATTCTTAAAATTGTTGTCCATGAGAAATTGCATATTTTCATGTTTTATTATTTAGGTATTTATAATAAATCTGTATGTCTGTCTATCTATCTATCTATCTATCTATCTATCTATCTATCTATCTATCATCATTTTTAGTACTTCCTTCTACTAAGGAGGAGAGAGAAGCTCCTTGGATTCCCTAGGGATTCTATCCTAAATTCCCCTTATTGCTAATCTTCTTTCTCTAAGTTACTACACTCTTCTGGGAGCAAGAACTGAATTCTACTAGAGAGTTATCTACCCATGGTCTTGATACAGAAATGCCCCATATATGGCAGCTATATGTATTCTTACATAAACATAGAGATCATTTATAATAGCTATCAAAAATATTTTATTTAAAGAGTTAAATCAGATCATATTTAAAAGTACTTACTGGTGCATGCAGGGAGGGAGAAAGGAGGATGAAGCCAAGATGGTAGAGTGGAACCAGGGACCTCCTTGAGCTCTCCTCCTATCCTCCCCAAATACCTGTAAAAATTACTCTAAACACATTCTAAAGTAGCAGAACTCATAAAACGACAGAGCGTAATGGCAAGCAAAGAAGTAATCGGCACATTGTTTCAGCAACTTATGAATTTAGCACCTCGTTTGAGTTCAAGCATCTTTCAGCCTAGCCCTGATAATATCAAGTTTTTCAGCCTTGCCCTGATAATATCAAGTGGAACATGGAGGAGATAATGACCATATATAAGAAGCCCAAGCTAGGAAGGAGTAGAACTGTGAAGGGGAAGGGTTGTGGAGGTCAGGCACTCTGTTCTGTCTGTGTTGATTTTTGTGTGTGATACTTATTACAGAAGCCCTGGAACCTTATGGGAAGCCCTGAAAGAGGATTTTCTTCTTTTCTATTTACAGAAGTCCTGGAGGAGGGTTTCAAATGTCCTGGGACCATACTGATGGTGTGTGTTAAGTTCTCAGACCTTATTGGTGGGTCTGTGATAATTTCACAGGCAGATAGTGAATTGATAATGATGCCAGCAATGTGCATGAATATTATTGTGGCTTTGTTAATCTTTGTCTTCCCAAAAACAGGAATTGTGAAGGACTTGAGGTGGACTGGACACTGTGAGGTTCAATGTTTAAGGGGAACTAGACAAGGAAGTGGGCAAGGAAGGGGACAAGGAAGTGAACAGGGAATGGAGAGCTGTCTACCATGAATCCAGGTGATTATTGGATAGATTCAGGCAGGACCCGGACCCATGGAAGAAGAACCATGGAATTTAGGAGCCATCCTCAAGTCAAGATGAAAAGACCTCTCCTTGGGTACTTAGTGCTGATTGACAAGTCCATGTTTAACTGTGATCTAGGGGTGGAAGAAATTTGTACTCTGTACTTTTTACCTCTTAAGGATGATTGAGTTAAAGATGATTGGGAATTAATCTCCAATTAAGAAGAAAGAAGACTTTTTGACCAAGAAAGTAAGCCAATGTGACCTAGGGGTGGATGGCTTTGACTTTTTTACTTTGTGTCCCTTAAGGAGGCTTTCCCCTTAAGGATGATTGAGTTAAGGACTTACTGAATGCTATCTTTTGTTTAAAACTATGTGGCCACTTTAGTGATAACTTGCTATGTCATAAAATTGTGAATGTTGTACTTTGGTTTCTGTGAATGATTTGCTTTAATTTACTGCTGTAATCAGAATGTTAAAGCTGTTCACAGCAGAACACCACTGGAAAGTTGCTCATGATTGGCTTTATACAGATGGAAACAAATTTCTGGCTCAAGACAACCTGGAAGACTGAGAAGAAAGATCTATTGCATTGAATTGGGAGAGGAGTCCCATGCTGTGTATGCCATGCTGACATAGATTGGTCTCCAGCAACACGCTGAAAAGGCCTCAGGGCTCTGAATCACTGGAATTTGTGGTGGTTTCCAGACTTCCCAACCCACAAATTTGAAAGCCAACTTAAGTCAGAAGGAAAGGTCTGTGGGACCAGAGTAAGAAAGGAGTGGCCCCAACCCCAGTCCCGTGGTGCTGGTGGGGGCTATGGCAGTGTCAGCTGCTTCCAGAGCTCTCAGCCCATAGATGGTAGGGAAGATCAAATGACTGAGAAGAGGGGAATTGCTTGCATGAAGGCAGAATTCTCTTATTTTGCCCTGCTTGGATCTGGGTTGCAGTCCTGGGTGGCAGTTCTGGGGAGAGGAGAAACACTGACATGGCAGAGCTTGTGGTGGTGGTAGGGAAGAAATTCTCCTCACAGTTCCTAGGCTGAAGAGAGTGCTTGTGATCACTCACAGACCAGACCACAAACCAGGAGACGAGTAAACATCTTTCCTTTAATCATACTTGAAAGAACTAAACATATTAAGGTCTGTAGAAATATTTCGGAAAATAGCTACACAAAACCACTGAAGATTGGGACAGAATCCTCTCTACTCTGGAAGCAGAGTGGTACCTTAGCCCAAAAAAACTAAAATCAAGTAATTGGCTGGGAAAACTAGCAAACAGCAGAAAAAAATCAAACTATAAAATCTTACTTTGGTGACAAGGGGTATCAAAACATGCAACCAGAAGAAGACAAAAAAGTCAAAGTTCCTACCTCTTAAATCTCCAGAAAAATATTAATTGCTCTCAGGTCATGGAAAAGCTTAAAAGGGATTTTGAGAATCAGGTAATAAAAGTTCAGGAAAAATTGGGTAGGGAAATGAGAGTATTGCAAGAAAATCACGAAAAACAATTCAACAACTTGCTAAAGGAGACGTCAAAATATATGCTGAAAAGTGCTTAAAAATTTTATTTAGTAAAAACTGAAGACTGAATAGCTAATGATCAATAATATTTAATTTTAGCTGATACTTAAAATATTTAACCATTCAAAAACCAATCATTTGCCTTTCTGAGCTTCCTGATACTTATTGGTAGCCTTATGTGGAGCAGAGCATCTAGAAAGGATTTTTGAAATTCTCAAAGATGAGACTGACAATTTTTCAACTTTTAAAATTTTAAATACATATATATATAGTGTGTATGTGTGTGTCTATGTGTCTCTCTGTACGTGTGTGTGTGTGTGTGTGTGTGTGTGTGTGTGTGGAGTGCCATGTGCCAAGTACTGTGCTGTTGAGTACTATTTATTCCAGGATTTTATTAATTTAGTCTGATGTACTAAAAATGTAATTATTTATGTACATATGTATGTATATATAAACTTATACTTAAATTTAGTATATGTTAACAAATTTAGCTGTATATAAATGCAAATTTAGAACCTTTATTTCATAAGCATTATTATGAAAAAATGATATACTCATCTAGTGTTAATTTTATGATGATTTGCCTTTCTGAAATTAGACCAGTCCTTGAATCAACAAATCTAGCGTAATATATATCTACTATAGGTCACACACTATGTTGTCAAATTGTACAAAGAAGAAACACACAGAAAATAAACAAAAGTTATTTCTGTGTGGGTTTTGGAAGCTTGTAAAATCTGGAATGACAAATGTATCTTTTGTCATATTCTTAAACATAAATTTATAGGACGTGTTTATGCTTTATTGGTCTGGTCTTTGAGAACCTATAGTTGTCTCCATACCAATTGAAACATAAATGCAAGACTGCGCCGAAAAAATGAATGAATATTTGTATATGTATATTTTATCTTCACATAAAAGAGTACCTTAAAAGGAATTAACTAATTCCATAATATCCAGGAAGAAAGATATGTGTGTATTTTATTAATGTAGAAGTCTTACTGTAATAAAAATGTATAGCTGATTTGTGAGCTTCAGTGTCCCCCCTGTATTTAATGTTACTCTTCTAGATACTGTGCCATTTGAATGGTTTTGAATCATTTAAAATTTGATTTTATTTTTACTGGAAGTGTAGTTGCTTTGTATCAGCGATATTTATCTGATTATGTAGAGTTAGTATTTTCTTGCCAAGTATAATTAGATTCCTTCCCATTTTCTGCTGGATTCTCCTAAGAATTCTTTACCAAGTTAATTATTATTCATCTTTTGCATGTATCTTTTGGGCATCACGCTATTTTGGCAAAATTTTCAATATATTACTTAAGGGAAAAACCATTTGCCAAATGTTAAAGTATGATGTTAACTCAGCCCTTGGGTTTATTCTAACAGATCCATATTAGTGTAACAGTTATGAAAACCATCCAAACCAAGAGTCCTCTAAACTCCTCTGGGCCTACCAAAGAACCTCTAATATTAACATACATTTTTTTCATATACATATATATATATATGAAAAAATGTATGTTAATATTATATATATGTATATATGTATATATATATGTATTTCCATAGATATTCATATATGTATATCTGTGTGATTATGTTTGTATATGTATATATGTACATATATACATGCACATTTATGTGTGCATGAATGTATATATGTGTATTATATATACATATATATATATATAAAAGGATACATGCATGTGCAAATATATGTACATTTAGGAAGACACACATACATATATATGCATATATCTATAAATGTGTATGTATATATGTATGTATATATAATCTATACATCTATTTATACACACATACATATATGATTGTGTGTATGGATTGTGTGTGTTTAAAATTTAAGGGTTTCTATGAAAAAATTATTTTCTTACTTGAGTTTCATAGAGATTCTGAAATCTGTTTTATAAAGCATATCCAAAAGAAAGTTTAATGGAATAAACTAAACCATTACAAAAAAAGCATTAATGAATATGTAGCTTAAGGAGAAGGAGCCTAGAACAAGGAATTATGGGTTATATATGTCTATCTTTGCTACTGTACATGAGCAAGTCATTTTAACTCTCTCTTAAGTGATTTCAAGATAATGACAAATACCTGCCCTATATATTTTCCTATAACATCCCCATAATAAAATGAGATAAAAAGACCAAGTTCATTTTATTCTGTCTTTATAGTAGTTCTTGTATGGGTTACATTTCTTTTATTCCATTGCCATTCCCTAGGATAGGCATTCACTACCACCTGCCCAAACTATTGCCAACAGCCTTCTAAGAAGTCTTTCAAAATCTCCTATCCTTTTTCTCCAACCTCTAGTCCCCAAACTAATGTCAGTTTTACCTCCTTTATCCAGACATCTGACTATGTCCGTGTTCTTTCTTAAACCTACTTAGTAAGGTTTTCCAACCTTAGCAAGGTTTACTAAGGATTACTAACATTCCATTGCTAAAATTTAAACTCATATTCAAGGTCTAGTACAATAAAGTGGTACTCTACCTATTTCCTTCTATTTTGAAACATGATTTAATGTCAGAATTTCTTTTTATTTTGCTTTTTTTTTTTTTTTTGCTTTTTGGAGGGCAGTTGGGGTTAAGTAATTTGCCCAAGGTCACACGGCTAGGTTTTGTGTGTGTGTGTGTGTGTGTGTGTGTGTGTGTGTGTGTGTGTGTGTGTGTGTTTGTGTGTGCATTAAGTGTCTGAGGCCGGATCCGTACTCAGGTCCTTCTGACTCCAGGGCTGACACTCTACTTACTGTGTCACCTAGCCACCCCCAATAATGTCAGAATTTCCAAGAATCCTTTTAAGGACCTTTTTCCCTTTTTTCTAGATATTAGATAGTATTTTTATGCCTCTCCTGTCCTTTATGTGCGTTTTATAGTTATTTATGTATGTAGCCTATCCTCTTCTAAGATTAGATGCTCAGGTCAATAAGAGTCTTATAGATAAAATTTAACTCTCCTCCAATGACTAGTTAAGTTCTCTACATATAGTTGACAAATTAATATTACGCTATTGAATTGAATAAAATAGAGATACTAAAATATTTTGGAAATATATAAAGGTGAGATAACACTGTTTGCTCATCTTCAAATTCCTGACTATAATTCAGGACAGTAGTAAATCTGAATATTTAGTTTGTAGCCATAATTAAAGAAATCAATGAATTTTAGAAAAAAAACACAATTAACTTAATGTAAAAATGAAAATAGAGGAAGTTGATTAAGGTATTTTAAACTTGTTACTGTACATGGTACTGTAACATTCAAGGACACACCATAAAATGACTCTTAATCCCTTCAAACATGAGTACAGATTTATGATACACTAAAAGTAGTAGTAATGTATGAATGAGAGTGGGACTATAAGGGAACCTGAGCATCTCAGAATCAGTGCATATGATTTGTGGTTCTGGAGAAGACTTTTAAGAGTCCCTTGGACAACAAGGAGGTCAAATAAATTCTTATAGAAATTAATGGGGGTGGCTAGGTGGCACAGAGCATAGAGCTCCAACCCTGGAGTCAGGAGGACCAGAGTTCAAATCTGGCCTCAGACACTTAACACTTACCAGCTGTGTGACCTTGGACAAGTCACTTAACCCCAATTTCCCAGAATTCCCCCACTCCAAAAAGCAAAAAAGAAAGAAAGAAAGAAAGAAACTAATGTTGAATATTTTTTGGAAAAACAAATACTAAAATTGAAGTATCATATTTTATCACATAATAAGAAGATGGGACTCATTAGAAAAGACTGATACTAGAAAAAATGAAAGCAAAAGAAGGTGATGGTAGTAAATTATTTTGATAGTTTCATTAAGCAATGAATGTGAGCTTGGACTTAGGGAGATAGTGGAGCACAGAAAAGTTTAGTGTGCTATGGTCCATAGAGTCACAAAGAGTCAAATTTATCTGAATGCCCAGATAGCCCAATCACATGAAGAACTGTCTCTTCAAAACCATAGTTCATAAGGAGCTGAGTTGTCTTGTTTATCAGAAAAAGTGGATCTCCTAATTAAAGCCTAAGCATTTAATTAATATAATAGGAAGATAAATGAAAGAAAATACATTGTTCTCTTACATTGGTTTCTTTTCTCCCAAACTTTGTTGTACAACTCATATTGGAAAGGGACATAAAAAGAAAATATCCATGACAATGTAACATATATGGAATTTATACACATGTTACCAAGGTACTATGTTGCAGGGAAAACAAGGCAAAGCCACTTTGATACATTTTCAAATTATATATATATATATATGTGTGTGTGTGTGTGTGTGTGTGTGTACATACATACAATATACAACACACACACACACACACACACACACACACATATATATATATATATATATATATATATATATATATGTAGGTAAAATTTCTTTAAATAAATATCATTGAAGTCTTTTGATCCTTACATCAGTTATTTCCAAACACCTCCTCCAATGTTGCTGAGAAAAACCTCTGTTGATATCATCAGGCAACGATATTTTTTGGTGACATCATTGGGAAAAAATTATCACCCCACCCACAATGACACAACTTCCTCTGCTACACTTTTCTCCCTTGAAATATGACCTTTTGCTAAGCTTCAGGACTGAGTGGTTCTTTATGCATGTGTTCTGGTTTTTTCTGTTAATATTGTTGTTTGCTATCATCTCCTGATCTTCTGTTATTTTGTATACTGTTCCCCAAAGGGAATATGTTTTGATATATATTTTAATAGTTTTAATTCCAGAAGTCAGATTTAGGCCTTTTTGATAAAAATACCAACAAACCCAACCTAATCAATTAGATAAAATAAATAGGGTCAAAAAAATTGTTTCTTGTAAATGATGTTCCTTCCATGTATGTTGGATTAATTGTTCCCCATTTTCTTCTGCTCTATCATTAGTCCACATCTTTTTTTTTTTTTGCAAATCAAATGTTTTATTAAATTCTGGTTTCCGTCATTCATTTCCCCCATATTTTGAGTTATGAAATTTATTCCCATTTCCCCCTAATACACCATGCCAAAATAGTGATTTCAATGGATATTCCCTTTTCCAATCTGCTCTCTCCGATATCTTCACCAATACCCCCTTCGACTTTCCAGTAGGACATGGTGGAAATCTATGTCCCAGTGCCTGTGTACCTTATTTCCCAGTTACATGTATATATACACACATTTGATTTTAAAACTTTGAATTCCAGATTCATTCCCTTCCTCACTTTTCAACTACCTTTATTGGCAAGATAAGCAATTCAGCACAGGTTGTACATGTGTAGCTATGCAAAACATTTCCATCTCAGATATATTGTAAAAGACTAACTATATTTCCCTCCCTCCTATCCCACCTCCCACTTGTTTTATTCTCTACTTTGATCCTGTCCCTTTTCAAAACTGGTTGATTCCACCTTCCCTCCTCCCCAGCCTGCCCTCCCTTCCATGATCCACCCTCTAATCCCCTTTCCCCCCTACTTTCATGTAAGGTGAGATAACCTATTTAATGTGTATGTCATTCCCTACCTAAGCCAAATTCAATGAGAATGAAGTTGACCCATTCCCTTTTGCCTTCTTGTTCTTCCCCTCCATTTTAACCATTTGCCCTTGCATCTTCTATATGAGATAGTTTACCCCATTCTGTCTCTCCTCTCAATATATTCCTCTCTCACCTCTTAATTTCACCTTTTAAGTATCATCCCTTCCTATTAAATTGGTCCTGAGCACTCTATCAGTGTATACCTGTAAATACACACATTTACATATATATTCATATGCACATATATCTCCTTCAACTATTTTCATACTGAGAAATATTTCATCATTGCAATTATAGTTTTTCCTTATAGGAATGTAAATGGTTCAACTTTGAAAAGTTCCTTATGATTTCTTTTCCTGGTTTACCTTATCATGCTTTTCCTGCTTCTTGTATATGAATGTCAAATTTTCTGTTCAACTCTGGTTTTCTCATCAAGAATTCTTGAAAGTTCTCTATTCCACCGAGTGAAAATATTTTCCCCTGGAACATGATGAACCATTTTGCTGGGTAGGTGATTCCTGGTGTTAATCCTAGCTCCTTTCACCTCTGGAATATCATATTCCAAGCCCTTCAATAGCTCAGTGTAGGACTTGCCAGATTCTGTGTTATTCTGATTTTTGTTTCTGCAATATTAAAATTGTTTCTTCCTGCTGCTTGTAATGTTCTCTCCTTGAACTTGGAATTTTGGAAACTGGCTATATTACCAGGTGGTTTCTTTTTGGGATCCCTTTCAGGAGGTAATTGGTGGTTTTTTTCAACCTCTATTTTACCCTCTGGTTCTAAAACATCAGGGCAATTTTCTTTGAGAATTTCTTGAAGGATGATTTCTAGGTTCTTTATTTTATTATATTTTTCAGGTAGTCCAATAATTATCTATCCTGGATCTATTTTCCAGGTCAGTTGTTTTCCCAATGAGATATTTCACATTGCCTTCTATTTTCTCATTTGTTTTGATCTATTTAATAATATCTTGATTTCTCATAAAGTCACTAGCTTCCATTTGCTCCAGTCTAATTCTGAAGGAATGGTTTTCTTCAGTGAGCTTTTGCGATTCTTTTTCCATCTGGCTAATTTGGCTCTTTAAGGCATTTTTCTCTTGATTGCCTTTTTGGGCCTCTTTTGCCATTTGAGTTAGTCTACTTTTTTTTTTTAAAGCAATTGGGGTTAAGTAACTTGCTCAAGGTTACATGGCTAGTCATTATTTATGTGTGGGTGCTCATTTTCTGAGGCCGGATCTGATCTCGGGTCATCCCAACTCCGAGGCCAGCGCTCTTACTCACTGCCACCTAGCCACCCCTTTAGGGCAATTGGGGTTAAGTAACTTGCCCAAGGTCACATGGCTAGGTTTTTGTTTGTGTGGATTAAGTGTCAGGTCCTTCTGACTCCAGGGCCGGCGCTCTATTCACTGCGCCACCTAGCCACCCCCTAGACTACTTTTTTAAGGTATTATTTTCATTAGTCAGGTTTTTGGCTCTGTTTTCATAATTTTCTTGCATCATTCTCATTTCTCTTCCCAATTTTTCCTCTACTTCTCTTATTTACTTTTCAAAATCCTTCTTAAGGTCCTCTATGGCCTGTAAGCAGCTCATATTTTTTCTTTGAAGCTTTTGGTGTGGGAATTCTGACTTTGCTGTCTTCCTCCCCTTCCATGCTTTTATCCATTTTGTCCCCAAAGTAGGAGTCTAATGTTGGACTTTTTTCCTTTCCTTTCCTGTTTCCTTTTCTTTCCTTGTTTACTCATGTTGCCACTCAATTACTTGACTTTTGGGCTTTTTGCCACAGTAGAACTCTGCTACCAGACAGGGGAGCTTTGTCCTAAACACTGTCATTTTCTCAGCTGCTGAAGGTTATATGTCTTCTCTGAAGCCTCCACATACTCTGGCAAACTTGTCACACACCCCAGTATCTCCACCCTATACTGCAATCCTGATCCAAGCAAGTTAAAACAAGATAAATTACCCATCAGACTCGTCACCTGGTCCCCCTAAAATCTGCAGGGCAGGAGCTGAGGCAGCCATGTATAGATGTGGCTGCTGGGCTAAGGCAACTCAGCTGCTTCTCACCCCAGAGGCAAAAGCAGATACACTCCTAACTACTTGATCCTAAAGTCCACACTTCACTGACATCTCACTTTGTCCTTAGCATCCATGTCTTGATGATTCTGGAAACCACCACAGCTGCTTGTGATCTGAAATCCCTACAGCCAGCAGGTGGTCAGGCCTGCCCTGGGGCCAAAACCTCCTTCTCCTGCAGGGCTGCTTTCAGCTCCCAGAGTGCTGAAATGGTCCCTTTCTGCCCCGACTGCCAGGCTGTCCTCAATGGATGGTTAGCTTCTCTGTGTTTTTCTGTGGGTTCTGTAGCTCCAAAGGTTCTTCAGAGTCACATTTTACATGAATTGGGGGAGGTGGAAGCCAGAGCCCTGCAGAAGTCCTGTTTCTACTCCTCCATCTTGACCCATTAGTCTGCATCTTTACAAATCAATATAGAGATTCCAAGGGTGCAAAGGAGATCTCAAGAACTCAGTTGATATGCTTTCAACCTTCATAAGGGCATAGAGCTAGAAAGGCAAGAAAAGTTTTCGCAATGGAGGGGAAAGAGGGGGTGATGAGAGTGAATGAGTGTACCTTGGTCTCACCTGATTTGGCTTAAGGAGTGAATAACATACACACTCCATTGGGTATCTTACCCAACAGGAAATTAAGGGGGGCAGGGAATAATAAGGTGATAGAAGGGAGGGCATATTGGGGAGGGGTTAGTCAGAAGCAAGCACTTTTTAAAAAATGGACAGGGTCAAAGGAGAAAATAGAATTAATGGGGGGAGGATAGGATGGAGGGAAATATAGATAGTCTTTCATAACAAGACTATTAAGAAAGTGTTTTGCATAAATACATATGTATAACCTATACTGAGTTGCTTGCTATCTCAATGGGGTGGGTGGGGAGGGATGGAGGAAGAGGATTTCTTACTCAAAGTTTTAAAACAAATGTAAAAAAAAAGTGTTTTTACATCCAACAGGGAAAGAAGATATACAGGAAATGGGGTATAGAACTCTATTTTTCCCTATAAGAAAATAAGGCAGAAGTGGATAAGGGAGGGGGTTGATAGAAGAGAGAGCAGACTAGTAGAAAGACAATCAGAATGTAGGCCACCTTGGTTTGAGGGAGAGGGGAGAGTTGGGGAGGAATTTTGGAAGTAAATAACTTGTGGAAATGAATGCTGAAAACTAAAAATAAACAACAAGGGAGAGTTCAGTAATTCCTGAAGTTTTTTCGAGATCTAAAATTCTCTGATTCTGGTTTCATGAAACTCCTCAGAAAACTTCTTTTTTTCAGCTTCCTGTTTTTTTTTTTTTAATTTTTATTTTTTATCAAAACACTTTATCTACTTTGGCATCAGTTTGCTTTTCTATAAAATGAAAGAGCTGGACTAAATAACCTTTGAAATCTCTTCCAGCTCTAATCATGATTCTTGTTTTATGTACGATGGAAAAAGGAACAAGGAAAATAAATCAGAAGCAATGTGACTGTACAAGGCAGTGGCAAAATCATGGTTAGAATCCAAGTGTCTTGATTCCTAATTCCACTGTTGTAATCATGCTGCTAGATATCAAATGAAAGGTAAGTGTTTTTGTTTTTGTTTTTGAAGAAGCACAACTTTCTGGAAAACTTTTTTTTTTATTTAAGTCAACCAATATTTTAAGTCAATGAATATTATAGAATGTTATCTATAAAGAAGGCTTTACAAATTTTACATGAACATAAGCTAAATAATAACATATAATGGGTTTTGTTATATGCATGTTTATACAAGCCTCATAGTAGTATGAGGTGGTTTTAAAACACAATTATCTCTCTCTCTCTCTCTCTCTCTCTCTCTCTCTCTCTCTCTCTCTCTTCCTCTCTCTCTCTCTCCCTCTCTCTCTCTCTTTCTTTCTTCATCTTTTCCCTTTCTCTCTCCTTCCCCCCTCCCCTTCCAAGAACATCATCCTTTATTGTTCTTTTTAAAATTCAAAATCCACATAATGCAAAGAAAATTGAAAAGACTTCATGATAATTTTGTTGTAAACCTAAAGCTCTCAGTATTAAGTTCATATTAAAATGATTATAAATGTATTTTTAATTTGGCATTATTTGTGGAATACCATAGATCCATTCTCATGTACACACAATTTTAATGAATGCCTTATTTACAAAATGAATATTTCTGGATTGGTAAATATTGGGCTTATATATATGCCCTATATATATATATATATATATATATATATATGTATATATATATATATTACAACTTTTTCCCTACTTCCATCCCCCAAACACTTTTAAAAAAAATTAACTAAAGCCTTCATAAACAATGCATATGGTTTTCAGGAAGTATTTACTAAACCTCCATATTGACTTAGCATTAACTACTTAAGACATCCCTTTCTTTAAGTTCAGATTTAAATTAATAACATCAGAGCTGGAGGTTATGTTAATCAAGTCTTCTGCATAAGTTCATAGAACTATTCCAATGTGCACTTGCAATCATGTAATTTATTCTTGGTCTATCTACTGTGTTCATACAATGAAGGTACTATAAGCTTCAGAACTCATTAAATTCAATAGTCAAACATATTCACCTGAAAACAAAGACCTGGTGAAGCTGAATTATTTAAAGTTGTTCATCAATGAATGCAGAATTTAGATCATATTATACATGGTTCTTTGAGCATGAATGATTTGAATAAGAAATATTATGAAGACATACCCAGTCTTTGTGTCTCTAATATTTACATATTATTTTGTTATGTTGAATTATTTAATTACAGTTGCATAGTTGGAGGAAATGATGAAGAATCTAAAACTCCCTGAGACTTCAATGGGAGCAGCAAGCATGACATGTTTTTTAAAGGCAGAAAGCAGAAAGAAAAGCTTACTTGATTATTTTGCTTTTTTTTCCTACTTCTTCAATTGTTATCTTTGGAGAAGTTTTTGATCTGTCCATTAATACAAGGTGTTCCAAAATTCCTAGTGCAATTATAGACCATTAAAGCTTTTAAAAACTTAATATTGCATCAAAACATTTTGGGATAGCCAGTATAAGAATAGATTCTACAAGTTAATTATTTTCATGTCTCAAAATTAGACCACTTACATAACTCCAAGTAATAACAAAACCTAAAAATAATCATTTGTATTGATGGACAAAAGAGATATGTCAAAATATAACTATTGTTATATTTTGTCAGAGTCAGAGGACTTGAGTTTAAATTCTGGTCCTGTAGCTCTAACTTTTTTCCTTCTCATAAAATGAGGAATTTATATATTAGATCCATTCCAATATCAATTCAAATACTAATAGCATGTGGTCATAAATATATTGCAATAAAACATTCTTTACCAGGTTTTACATTTTAAAAAAATATAGTATCCCATTGGCCAAATAACTACAATGAATGTAGGGTGAGGAAAAACAGGAGAATATATACACAAACACATATGTGTGTATGTATGTGTAAAGACATACACAAATAGCTTTCCAAAATAATTCTATAGTGAACAGCTTTTAAGGTTCTGATTACACAGTATAGTTAACATTCTATTTATTAAGTAACAACTCAAAGCAAAACATTCACAGAGAATCAAGATATAGCATCCACAGTGTTACAACTTATCACAGAAAATCAGGATACAGCATTCACTATGGCATGACTAAGATGGCCCCATAATTTTCACCAAGGTGGTCACAATAGTTTTCAACAAATTACAATAATTTAGTAACTCAATCATTCAATTATGCTTAAGGAGGCCTGGCTCCTAAAGGGTCACAAAATACAACAGTCAAAGTTTTCCACTCATGGTGCACAACAAGTTAAAAATCAGCCACTACTCAGTCATCAGTCACTACTCAATAAGATCTTAAGGGGTAGTGGAAAATACACAGGTCATCCACCCCCAGATCACAGTAAATCATAACTTTCTCAGTCAGTACACAGTATCCAAGTAAAGTCTTCTTTCTGCTTGACTCAAAAGGAAGCTCTCAGTTTCCATGGCTCCTGTTCCATGCTTTCAGCTCCAACTGTCACATGGGTTCAAAAGCAGGCAGCTCCCAGTTCCTTGTCCAGCTCCTTTTCCAGTCCTTCAACCAGTTCCGATTCCATACTGAATGAAGTTCACAATGTCCAGTCCATCTTCAAGTCCTTCACATTTCCTGTTTCTGGGAAGACAAATCTTGACAGATCCAAAATAATATTCATCTACATTGCCAGCACCATCATCAATTCACTATCTGCCTATGAAATCAACTCAGAACCACCAATAAGGTCTGAGAACTCAACACAAACTATCAACCTAGAAATCAACACAGGCCCACAAACAAGGTCCACAAGGGCAGCACAAATCTACAGTAAAGCCCCAGGACATCCAAAAACCTCCTCCAGGACTTCTGTAAACATACAAACAGAAAGTCCTCTTTCAGGGCTTGCAGTAAGGTCCCAGGGAATCTGTGCAAAGTACCATAAGCAAACATGAACACAGACAGAGTAGACAAACAGAGTGCCAGGATACTGCAAGTTTTCTCTTCCTTGACTCTGCCACCACAAGAATCTTCTTCTCTGTTCTTGCTTTCTCTAGCCCTGGGACTCTCCTTATATAGTAATAAGCTCCTTCTGTGGCAGAGTTCACATGTTCTGTTTCTTAACAGACTGGACCAAGGTGTTAATTCAATAGCTGAAACAAAGTGTTATCTACTTTTGTGCTTGCCATTACAGTATGCATGTATGTATGTGTATATGCATACATATAAAAGATAAAATATAGAGTTATTTTAAATATCCTTTACTGGTGGAGACTTAGTATGAAGTAAACCTTTTCACTATTTTAAGGTTTAAAAGGTTTTAAGGATTCTTTTCCAAAATTTTACACACATACACACACACACATTCACACATGCACATATATAACTAGGACTAATCTAATACGATTACAAAGTAGTAATCAATTTGATTCAGTAAATATGTATTAAATTCTATATGTCAATAATGTGATAGGTAAATAGATACCTAAATAACAAAAAGATAGTCCTCACATATAAAGGTTACATTTCCATGGGGAGAAGTGACCAAGATACTTTAAAACAGAAGCCACCAATCACCATATAAAAGGGATCTCAAAATGAATATTCCTAGACAATTTTCCTTGAGAATTTCTTGAAAGATGATGTCTAGGCTCATATTTTGATCATGGATTTCCAATAGTCCAATATTTTTTTAAATGATCTCTCCTGAATCTATTTTCCAGGTCAGTGGCCTTTCCAATGAGATAGTTCACATTGCCTTCTATTTATCCATTTGTTTGTATCTGTTTTATAGGATCTTGGTTCCTTATAAAGTCATTAGCTTTCATTTTATCCAATCTAATTTTGAAGGAATTATTCTTTTCAGTGAGTTTTGGGAATTCCTTTTCCATTTGACCAATTTTGTTCTTTTAAGCATTCTTCTTCTCATTGGCTTTTTGGACCTCTTTTGCCATTTGAGTTAGTTTACTTTTTAAGATGTTTTTTCTTCACTTAGGCTGTTGACTTCCTTTTCTTGATTTTCTTGCATCATTTTCATTTCTCTTCCCAATTCTTCCTTTACTTCTCTTACTTGATTTTCAAAATCCTTCTTGAGCTCCTACATGGTCTTCAACCAGTTTTCTTGGAGGTTTTTAATGAAGGAGTTTGCACTTTTTTGTCTTCTTCTGCTTCTATGTTTTGATCCTCTTTGTCCCCAAAAATGATTCTATAGTTTGATTGTGCTTCATCTGATTGCTCATCTTTACAATCAATTACTTGGATTTTGAGCTCTTTGCCATGGTAGAACTCTGCTTCCAGAGTGGAGAGTGCTTGCACATCTTTCCAATTGACTTTTGAGCTCCTTCCCATTGTAGGACTATGCTTCCAGAATATAGAAAGCTTTATCCCAGACTGCTGGGGTGTTTGCAGTTGTTGTAGCTATTAAAAGGGTGCCCTTTCTACAGCCAAGACAAGCTCTGACACACTGGCGACAAACCCCAGGAACAACATCCAAGACCATGATGCAGATCCAAGCAGGTCAAAGTAAGTGCAATTAGCCTCTGAATGGTCTTTTGGTCCCCTTACAATCTGCAGGCCAGGAGCTTTCAAAGTTGCCAAATGTCAGCAGCTGCAGCCACCATGTCTCCATCACTTCTTGCCTTGGGAGCAGGGGCCAGCTCTTGCTTCACCCTTCCAACAGAGCTCCCCACTGATTTTTTATATACTGTTTGGCATTCAAGGGTTGAAAAGTCTGGAAACCACCAGAGTTTCTGGTGATTCACTCTCTTGAATTCTGCTCTGCCTGGTCTTGGCAACCCTGGGGACAGAACGATGGCTCATGGGGGACTGGGCTCAGTTCCCATCATGTTGCAATAGATCTTTCCTGATGGGCTGGCAGCCTGCCTTCACTGGGTGATTTGACAAACAAACACTTTTTAAAGGGGATAGGGTCAAAATGAAAATAGATTAAGTGTATAGTTAGTCTTTCAAAACATGACTGTTATGGAAGAGTTTGCATAACTACATGTGTATAACCTATTTTGAATATCTTGCCTTCTCAATGAGGGTGGGTGAGAAGGGAAGAAAAGAGATAATTTGTAACTTGAATTTTTAAAAAGAAATGTTTAAAAAACTTTTTTGGGGTGGAGCCAAGATGGCAGCATAGAAGGAGGAAAACTCAGTGAGCTACCCTATAGCCAACTCAAATACCTATAAATTGTAACTCTAAACAAATTTTAGAGCTACAAAACACACAAAGTGAGAGAGAAACAAACCTCCTGCTGAAGGCATCCTGACAGGGGGACAGGAAGAGTCCATTAGAATGTGCTGGGAGGAGAGCCCAGCACAGGGTGAGCCTGTGGTTTTAGCTCCAGGGCTGTGTCGCACTAACCAGCATCTACAGTGGACTTTGGGAGAGTGGATCACCAGAAGCTGTGGTGCTTCTCAGAAATATCAACCCAGAAATGCCAAAAAAAGAAAAGATCAGTGTAGAAATCTGTTGGTACTGGGGGCTGGGTCAGAGGCACTGTCTGGCTTTTGCCACCAGAGTGAGAAGTGGTGGAGGCACAGCAGCCATGTAGCCACCTCCACATGGCTGCTTCAAAGCTCACAGACTGTAGATCATAGGGGAGGCCAAGCAAACAGTCAGAGGGTAATTGCTCTTGCTTTAACTTGCCTGGATATGGATCAAGGTCTTAGGTGGTGGGGCTGAGGTGTATGACCACTGAGCCAGAGTTTGTGGGGGCTGTAGAGGTGGTGCCTTCCTAATAGCTGTGGCAATTGCAAAAACCATAGTGATTTTGGACAAAGCTCTCCCTGCAGGTCGTAGAGTTCTACTGTGGCAAACAGCCCAAAAGTTAACTAATTGAGTGGCAACACGAGTAAGCAAAGGAAGCAAAGCAAGCACAGCCATCTAACTTTAGATACCTTTTGGGGACAAAAGGGATCAAAGCATGGAATTGGAGGAAGACAAAAAAGTCAGAACAATTACACCAAAAGCTTCCAAGAAAAATGTAAACTGATTAGAGGCCATAGAGGAGCTCAAGAATGATTTTGAATATCAAGTAAAAGAAGTGGAGGAAAAATTGGGAAGAGAAATGAGAATGATGCAAAAAAAAATAATGAAAAGGGAATCAATAACCTGACTGAAGAAAATACCACCTTAAAAAAGTGACTAACTCAAATGGCAAAAGAGACCCAAAAAGCAAATGAGGAGAAGAATGCCATAAAAAGCCAAATTGGTCAGATGTAAAAGGAATTTCAAAAGCTCACTGAACAGAATAATTCCTTCAGAATTATACTGGATGGGGCGGGTAGGTGGTTCAGTGAGTAGAGCACCAGCCCTGGAGTCAGACGGACCTGAGTTCGGATCAGACCTCAGACACTTAACGCACACACAAACAGAAACCTAGGCATGTGACCTTGGGCAAGTTACTTAACCCCAATAGCCCTCCAAAAACAAACAAAAAAAAAGAATTATACTAGAGTAAATGGAAGATAATAACTTTTTCGAGAAATCAAGATACTATAAAACAGACCCAAGTAAATGAAAAAACAAAAACAAAAACAAAAAAAAAAAACAAGGCAATATGAAATATCTCATTGGAGAAACAACTGACCTGGAAATTAGATCCAGGAGGGATAAATTAAAAATTTTGGGACTACCTGAAAGCCATGGTCAGGAAAAAAACAAAACAAAACAAAACCTAGAAATCATCCTTCAAGGAATTCTTGGTAGTCAGAGTCAAGATGGCAGAGTAGAATCAGGACTTCCACAGGCTTCTGGCTTCCACCTCTTTTAACTCATGTAAAAGGTGACCCTGAACAAATTTTGGAGATACAGACCCCACAGAATAACACAGAGAAGCTAACGTCACAGTGAGAACAGCATGGAAGGCCAGCAGGAAGCAGCTAGTACAGTGCTCTTGGAGCCCAGCTCAGCCCCACACAACCTCAAGGTTTTTTCCTTAGGAGGGCATGACCAGCTGCTGGATTGAGGGACTTCAGATCAACAGCAGCTGTGGCAGTTTCCAGAATTTCCAATCTATAGATGCTAAGGACAAAGTGAGAGGTCAGTTCAGTGTGGACTTTGGGATCTGGTAGTTTGTGAGTGCAGTCGGCCTTTATTCCCTGGGGGGAGAAATTGCTGAAGAGCTGAGATCTTGGAGCCACATCCACATGGCAGCTTTAGCTCCTGGCCTACCAATTGTAGGGGAACAAAGACACCAGTCTGAGGGGTAATTACTCTTGCTTTAACCTGCTTGGATCTTGATTGTGGTCTAGGGTGGAGATACTGGTGTGTGTTACCAGCTTGCCAGAGCATGTGGAGGTTTCAGAGAGGGCACCCAACTAATACCTAGGCAGCTGAGAAAAACACAGCAATTGGGATGAAGCTCCCCTGTCTTGTAGCAGAGTCTTATTGTGGCAAAAAGCTCAAAAGGCAAGTAATTGAGTGGCAGCATGTTTAGGCACAAGATGTAAAGCAGAACAACCCAACATTACACTCCTATTTTGGGGACAAAATGGTTCAAAGCTTGGAACAAGGGGAAGACAGTAAAGTCAGAACTCCTACACCAAAAGATTCTAAGAAAAATATGAATTGGTTACAGGCCATAGAGGAGCTTAAGAAGGATTTTGACAACCAAATAAGAGAAGTGGAGGAAAAAATTGGAAAGAGAAATGAGAATCATGCAAGAAAATTATGAAATGAGAACAAAACCCTGACTGAAGAAAATAACACCTTAAAGAATACATTAACTCAAATGGCAAAAGAGGATGAAAAAGCCAATCAGAAGAAAAATACCTTAAAAAGCCAAATTTGCCAGATGGAAAAAGAATCTCAAAAGCTCACTCAAGAGAATTATTCCTTCAGAATAAGATTGGACCAAATGGAAGCTAGTGACATTATGAGAAAAAAACTATTTTTTAATTAATTAAACAAATGCTTTATTAACTTCTGGTTTACATCATTCATTTCCACCAGATTATGAGTTACATTTTCCCTCATTTTTCCCTACCCACCACCCCAGAATAGCAGTCCCACGTGATATCCCTTCATCCAATCTGCTCTCTCCCATATCTTCTCCCATATCCCCTTCAACTTTGCCATTAGGGCAAGGTGAATCGCTGAGCCCCAATGCCTGGACCTCTTACGAAACATTTAATTTTAAAACTTCGATTTTCAGATCCATTCCCTTCCTCCCTTGTCACCCACTCCCTCTGAGGAGATAAGCAATTCAGTATGTGTTGTACATGTATAGCTATGCAAAACATTACCATAGTAGATATATTGGAAAAGACTGCTTATAATTAACTCCCACCATCTCACCTCCCACCTGGTCCATTCCCTACTTTGATCTTGTCCCTCTTTGATAGTGGGTACTTCCAACCTCCCCTCCCCCCAGAATGCCCTGCCCTCCATCATCTCCCCTGTCATCCCCCTTTCCCCTACTCAGGAGAGTGAGTGAGGGTAAGATATTCCATTTAGTATGTATGTGATTCTCTCCTTGAGCCAACTTCAATGAGAATGTGCTTTTGCCTTTTTGCCTTCCTTTCTTCCCCTCCCCTGCAACTACTTCCCCTTGGCTCTTCTACATGAGATAGTTAACCCAACCTTGTCTCTCTCCATCTCCTCTTGCCACTTTCCTCTCTCACCTCTTTATTTCACCCCTTAAGAATCATCCCTTCCTTGGGGCAGCTAGGTGGCACAGCAAGCAGAGCACTGGCCCCGGATCCAGAAGGACCCGAGCTCAGATCCGGCACCAGACACCCAACACCCAAACAAAAACCTAGCCGCATGAGCCCGGGCAAGTCACCCAACCCCAGTTGCCCTCCAAAAAAAAAGAAAGAATCATTCCTTCCCATCAAATTCAACCTGTGCCCTCTATCCATGTATACCTGTGAACATATGCCATGTACCCTTCTTCAATTATTTTCATAATGAGAAAGATTTCATCAAACACAGTTATTGTTTTTCCATGTAGGAATGTAAATAGTCCAACTTTGATAAGGTCCTTTTGATTTCTTTCCCTTGATTACCTTCTCAAGCATCTCTTGCTTCTTGTGTCTGAATGTCAAATTTTCTATTCAACTCTGTTTTTTTCATTAAGAATGCTTGAGGGGCAGCTAGGTGGCGCAGTGAATAGAGCGCCGGCCCTGGAATCAGAAGGACCTGAGTTCGGAGCCGGCCTCCGACACTTAATCCATACAAACAAAAAACCTAGCCGTGTAACCTTGGGCAAGTTACTTAACCCCAATTGCCCTAAAGGGGCGGCTAGGTGGCGCAGTGAGTAAGAGTGCCGGCCTCGGAGTTGGGATGACCCGAGATCAGATCCGGCCTCAGAAAATGAGCACCCACGCATAAATAATGACTAGCCGTGTAACCTTGAGAAAGTTACTTAACCCCAATTGCTTAAAAAAAAAAGAATGCTTGAAAGTCCTCTATTCCACTGAATGACCATATTTTCCCCTGAAACAAGATACTCAGGTTTGCTGCGTAGGTGACCCTTGGCTTCAATCCCAGCTCTTTTGCCCTCTGGAATTATATTCCACGCTCTTCGATCCCTCTATGTAGAAGCTGCCAGGTACTGGGCTATTCTGATTGTGTTTCCACAATATTGTAATTGTTTCTTCCTGGATGCTTGTAGTATTTTCTCCTTGATCTGGGAGTTCTGGAGCCTGGCTATAATATTCCTAGCAGTTTTCTTTTTGGTATCTTTTTCAGGAGGTGAACGGTGGATTCTTTCAACCTCTATTTCCCCCACTGGGTCTAAAAAATCAGGGCAATTTTCCTTGAGGATTTCTTTAACAATGCTTTCTAGGTTCTTTCTTTGATCATGGCTTTCAGGTAGTCCAATAATTTTTAAATTATCTCTCCCGGATCTATATTCCAGATCAATGGTTTTTCCCATGAGATATTTCACATTGCCTTCTATTCTTTCATTTGTTTGGATCTGTTTAATAGTATCTTGATTTCTCATAAAGTCACTAGCTTCCATTTGCTCCAGTCTAACTTTGAAGGAATAAATCTCCTCAGTGAGCTTTTGAGATTCTTTTTCCATCTGGCAAATTCAACTTTTTAAGGCATTCTTCTCCTCATTGTCTTTCTGAGCCTCTTTTGCCATTTGAATTATTCTGTTTTTTGAGGTGTTATTTTCCTCAGTCAGGCTGTTGACTGTCATTTCATACTTTTCTTGCATCTTTTTCATTTCTCTTCCCCAATTTTCCCCTGCTTCTCTTATCTGCTTCTTAAGGTCCTTTATGACCTGTATCCAGCTTGTATTTTCATTTGGGGCTTTTGGTGCAGGAGTTCTGACCTCACAGTCCTCCTCCATGCTTTGAGCCTCTTTGCCCCTAAAATAGGAGTCCAATGTTGATCTTTTCTGTTTATTTTGTTTCATTTGCCTAGGCATGTTGCTACTTAATTACTTGATTTTGGGGCTTGTTGCCACAGTAGGACTCTGCCACCAGACAGGGGAGCTTCCGCCCAAACGTGGGGTCTTCACAACTTCCGCCATTTGGGTGGCCTCTGTAAAGCCTCCACCCACTCTGGCAAATTGGATACCCACCCCAAACTCCCCCCCCCGCCAGACCGAAATCCAGATCCAGGCAGTTTAAAGCAAGAGCAGTTAACCCCCAAACTGATTGCTGGATCTCCCTACAGTTCATAGACCAGGAGCTAGAGCCACTGCTGAAGCTGCAAAATGGCTTCTGTGCAGGTGTTTCTTCAGCAGCTTTTCACCCCCAGGGGAGGAAGCTGACTCGTTCCCCAAATACTGGTCCCAAAGTCCATAGGGCACTAACCTCTCATGTTTTCCTAGGCATATCTGTTCTGATAATTCTGGAATCTCCACAATTGCTGGTTTTCTGGGGTCCCTCCAGCCGGCTGACCCCTGGCCACCCTGGGGCTAAAACTGCAGACCTGGGCTCAGCTCTGTGCTGTGCTGCCTGTTCTCAGAGAACTGTGCTGGCTGCTCCCTGCCGGGCTCCTGGGCTGTCCTCAGCAGGAGGTTAGCTTCTCTGTGCTGTTCTGTTGGTGCTGTGGCTCCAGAAGTTGTTCAGAGTCCCCTTTCACATTGTTTGAAATTTGTGTGGGGCAGAGCACATTGGAAATGCTGTTTCTTCTCCGCCATCTTGGCTCTGCTCCCCCAAGAAAAAACTATTAAACAGATAAAAAAAAAAGAAAATAGAAGGCAATGTGAACTATCTCATTTGGAAAACCACTGACCTGGAAAATAGATCCAGGAGAAATAGTTTAAACATTATTGGACTACCTGAAAGCCACAATAAAAAAAAAGAACCTAGAAATCATCCTTCAAAAATTCTTAAGGAAAATTGCATTGATGTCTTAGAACCAGAGGGCAAAATAGATTTTGAAAGAATACCATGATCACCTCCTACAAAAGTTCCACAAAAGAAAACTACTAGGAATATTATAACCAGTATTCAGAATTCCCAAATCAAGGAGAAAATATTACAAGCAGCCAGGAAGAAATAATTTGAATATTGTGGAAGTACAATCAAGATAACACAGTTTTTGGCAGCTTCTAAACTGAGGGAGTGAAGGCCTTGGGATATGATATTCCAGAAGTCAAAGGAGCTTATATTAAAACCAAGAATCACCTACCCAGCAAAATTGTGTATCATGCTTCAGGGGAAAATAGTTATTCAATGAAATAGAGGACTTTCAAACTTTCTTGAAGAAAAAAACCTGGAGTTGAGTAGAAAATTTGACATTCAAATACAAGGAACAAGAGAAACATGAGAAGGTAAAAATGAGAAAGTAATCATAAGGAATTTATCAAAGTTGAATTGTTTACATGCCTAGAGGGAAAAATGATCATTGTAACTTATGAAACGTTTCTCAGTATGAGGAGAGTTGAAAGACATATATGTGTGTGTGTTTGTGTCTACATGTACACACATATTTACATACATATATAATGTCTATACTGGAGTGTAAATGGGCATATGGATACATATGTTAAGTGTTTATATATCTATATGTGTACAGGCATACACAGACAGAGGTCATAGGATAAATTGAATAGGAAGGTATAATATTTAAAAGGTGAAATTGAGAGGTGAGAACGGAATATGAGAGGAGATGGGGAAAGACAGAATGGGGTCTATTATCTCATATAGAAGAGGAAAGGGATAACTGTTACAATATAGCTTAAGAACAGGAAAGCAAAAGGCTCAGTATTGCTCTCATTCAATTTGGCTTAGGGAGGGAATGACATACACACTAAATTGGATATCTTGACCTACAGGAGAGTAGGGGGGAAGGGAATGGGAGGGAGAATGATGGAGAGGAGGGCAGGTTGGGAGCAAGGGTAGTTAGAAGCACACACTTTTGAAAAGGAACAGGGTCAAACTAGGAAAGTGAACAATTTGGGGGCGGTATAGGATAGAGGAAATATAGTTAGTCTTTCAAAGCATATCCACTATGCAAAAGTTTTGTTTAACTAAACATGTATAATCTATATTGAATTGCTTATCATCCCAATGAGAGTGTATTATGAGGGAGGAAGAGAAAGAACCTGTAATTCAAAGTTGTAAAACCAAATGTTTAAAAATATATTATCATTTTTATTATTCTTATTTTTACATGCAACTGGGAAATAAGATATACAATCACTGGGGGATGGATATCCATCTTACCCTACAAGAAAGTTGGAAGAGAGATGGGGGAGGATATAGGAGAAAGCAGACTGGGGGATGGGGTATACCATGGGATTGCTGTTTTGGGGTGGTGGGCAGGGGGAACTTGGGGAGAAAATTTGTAACTCAAAATCTGGTGGAAATGAAAGATGTAAACCAAAATTCAACATAAAATTTAATTTATTTTTTTTTACAGGCAACTGGGAAATAAGATATATAGGCAATGGCGTATAGACATCTCTCTTGTCCTACAAAAAAAGTAAAGGGAGAGGGGATGGGCGATAGATAGAATAAGGGTAGACTGTGATAAATGGTAATCAGAATGCATACCATCTTGGGGTGGGGGAAAGTGAGAGATGGGGGGGAAATTTGAAACACAAAATCTTGTGAAAATGAATTTTAACAACTAAAAACAAATTAATCAATTAATAAAAAACACTTGCAAAATTTATGGAAGATAGTAAAGTATATGGTGAAGCAAAAGATAGAATCATGTGTAGTAAGATAATTTCAATATATGAAATTTAAATAAAAAACTTTCTGTAAACAAAACCCATGCAACTAAGATTAGAGGGAAATCAGGGGATGGGGAAAAATAAATTCCCGATAATGGTTGCATTTAAACCTCTCTCTGTGTGTCTCTCTGTCTTTCTCTGTCTTTCTGTCTCTCTCTGTCTGTCTCTGTCTCTCTCTGCTTTTCTCTCCCTGTCTTTCTGTCTCTCTCTGTGTACATACATACACACATATACATACATATATGTTATCCAAATGTATAAAAATAAGAATTATACTACCAATTGATGATCAAAGGCTATGAACA
>WOXC01004586.1:817500-871431 GCA_011680675.1 Gymnobelideus leadbeateri
GTCCTTCTGACTCCAGGGCTGGCGCTCTACTCACTGCTCCACCTAGGCACCCCCCCTGGGCATAATTTCTGATCGCTCTCCAGAATGGTTGGATAAGTTCAGAACTCCACCAGCAATGCCTTAGTGTTCCAATTTGCCCACATCCTCTCCAGCATTTTCATTTTCCTGTTTTGTCATCTTAGCCAATCTGACTGAAGAGATGTGTTACCTCAGATTTGTTTTGATTTGCATTTCTCTAATCAATAGTGATTTAGAGCATTTCTTTATATGCTTGTAGATATCTTCTCTGAAAACTGCCTGTTCATATACTTTGCGAATTTATCAATTGGAGAATGACTTGTATTCTTATAGATTTGAGTCAATTCTATGTATATTTTAGAAATGAGTCCTTAATCAGAGACATAGGTTATAAAAATTCTTTCCTAATTTCCTACCTCCCTCTTGATCTTGGTTACATTGGCTTTGTTTGTACAGAAGCTTTTCAATTTAACATGATCAAGATTATCTGTTTTGCATTTTATAATGCTCTCTAATTCTTGTTTGATCGTAAAGTCTTTCCCCCTCCACAAATCTGACAGATAAACTATTCCTTGCTTTCCGAGATTGCTTACAGTATCATTCTTTATACCTAGATCATGCACCCATTTAGATTTGATTTTGGTATATGGTGTTACGTAATGGTCTATGCCAAGTTTCTGCCATACTATATTCCAGTTTTCCCAGCAGTTTTTGTTAAATAGTGCATTCTTATCCCAAAAAACTGGTCTCTTTGGGTTTATCAAACAATAGGTTACCATACTCATTAACAGCTGGATCTTGTGCTCCCAATCTATTCCATTGATCCACTACTCTTCCTCAAGCCAGTACCAAGTAGTTTTGATGACTGCTGCTGTATAATACAGATTAAAATCTGGTATAGATAGTCCACCTTCCCTAAAATTTCTTTTCATTAATTCCCTTGATATTCTAGTCTGTTTGTTCTTCTAAATAAATTTTGTTACTATTCTGTCTAACTCTGTAAAGTAGATTTTTGGTAAATTGATTGGTATGGCACTAAATACATAGTTTGGGTAAATATGTCATTTTTATTATATTAGCTTGACCCAGGCACGAGCAATTGATATTTTTCCAATTAGTTGGATCTGACTTTATTTGTGTGAGAAGTGTTTTGTAGTTGTGATAATATAGGTCCTGGGTTTGTTTTGGCAGGTAGAACCCCAAATACTTTATATTATCTAGAGTGATTTCAAATGGGATTTGTCTTTCTATCTCTTGCTGTTGAATTTCATTAGAGACAGAAATGCCAAGGATTTATGTCGGTTTGTTTTATATCCTGCAAATTTGCTATTTTTTTTGTTGTATCAAGTAGTTTTTTACTTGATTCTCTAGGATTCTCTAAGTATATCATCATATAATCTGCAAAGAGTGATAGCTTGGTATCTTCTTTGGCTCATTTGATTCCTTTGATTTCTTTTTCTTTTCTAATTGCTACTGCTAATGTTACTAGGACCAGATTGAATAAGAGGGGTGATAGTGGACACCTTTGTTTCACTCCTGATCTCATTGGAAATGCTTCTATGCCTCTAGTTTATCTCCATTGCATATAATAATTGCTGATGGTTTTAAATAGATTCTATCTACTATTTTAAGGTAGGCTGCATTTATTCCTATACTTTCTAGTGTTTTTAATAGGAATAGATATTGTGCTGTGTCAAAAGCCTTTTCTGTAGCTATTGAGATAATCATGTGTTTTCTGATAATTTTATTGTTGATATGATCAATTATACTGATGGTTTTGTAATATTATACAATCTTTGCATTCCTAGAATAAATCCTACTTGAACAAAGTGTTATTCTTGTGATAAGTTGTTGTAGTCTTCTAGCTAATATTTTACAATTTTTGCATCTAAATTCATGAGGGATATTGGTCTATAAATTTCTTTCTCTGTTTTGTCTCTTGCTGATTTAGGAATCAGTACCATATTTGTGTCATAGAAGGAATTTGTTGGACTCCTTCACTAATTTTCCCAAATAGATTGTAAATTATTGGAATCAATTATTCTTTAAATGTTTGATAGAATTCCCTAGCAAACCCATCTGGCCCTGAGGATTTTTTCCTAGGGAGTTCACTGATGGCTTATTTGATTTCTTTTTCTGATATGGTGTTAAGTAATTTAATTTGGGCAAATTGTGTTTTTGTAAATATTCATCCATTTCACTGATTGTCATATTTATGTGCATATAATTGGGAAAATAATTCCTAATTATTGTTTTGATTTCCTCTTCATGGAGGTAGATTCAACCTTTTCGTTGTTGATGCTAATGATTTCCTTTCAGATAGATATTTTTGCCTTCCGTTCTCCTTCTCAGCTTCCTTCCTTTCCATTGTGTTTTCCTATTTCCTAATTTCTCAGGCTGTGAGCTAAGGACCTGGTCATTGATTTTGAATGATGTAGCCTCTGGGTGTCTAGTTTGAGGCTAAGGCAGAAGTGTCAGTGAGGTATGCTGATGCACACAGAGTAATCTGCGGAGAATAGGTAGTCTGGCCATTTCAGATTTCTGCCTCTGTATCCATGGGCTACAGCTCAGGAAGGCTTTTGCTGGTTAGGTGAGGTGGGACCTGTTGGGAGCCCTCTCCCTCTTCTCTTCAGACTCCTTGCTGGCTCAGTTACACCCCTTCTTGATGACTCCCAAGCCTGAGGCTATTTCCACTGTCTTAGGATTTCACTCTGGGTGGGACACTTTGGGTTTTCTACTTCATGAAGGAGGCATCAGAGCAGCTAGAGTTTACTTTGCCATTCTAGCCCATGGATAAACAGGCAGGTGATTTCTAAACTTCCAGGCTGGGGGCTGATAGGTCCAGGAGAAGCTGCTGGGTGCCCCAAGCCTTGTCTTACCTGGCTCCAATGATTCCTACTGTCCCCTGGTGAGAAGCAGGTGAGATGGCTGTGATTTCTCTTTGCAATGTGTGAGTAGGCTGGCTGGGGCTCCTTCTCTCTCTGGGGTAGTCTGCTTGTCTGCTCTCAAGTCTGAGCTGTACAGACCCTATGTGCTCTGTGCTCCCCCTGTACTGGGGAGCTGGACACTTTCCTGGGCTGGATTTTGCCAAGCTCCATCTCACAGTTGATTCTGTCACTCCAGAATCCATTCAGATACACTTTTTAAGTTTTAGTGACAGGATTCACAGAGGAGCTTAGAAAAGTTATTGCTTCCTTTCTGCCATCTTGGCTCCACCCCACATCATTTCTTATAGCACAATAGTATTCTAATACATAAATATATAACAACTTGTTCAGCTATTCTCCAATTGATGGAGATCCCTTAATTTCCAGCTCTTGGTCACCACAAAATGTTTTTATATATGTGGGTTCTTTTTCCCTACTTTATCACCTCTTTTTGATAAAGACCTAGTAATGCTATTGCTGGATCAAAAGGTGTGCGGTTTTATAGCACTTTTGGCATATTTCCAAATTGCTTTCTAGAATGTTTAGATTAGTTCACAAGTTTACCAAATGTGCATCAGTGATCCAATTTTCCCACATCTCCTCCAGCTTTATTTATTTTTATGTTTTCTCATGTTAACCAATGTGATAGGTGTGATGTGGTACCTCAGAGTTGTTTTAATTTGCATTTCTCTAATCAGTAATGATTTAGAATTTTTTTTCTTGATATTAATTTCTTCACCTGAAAACTGCCTATTTATAATCTTTGACAATTTATCAACTGGGGAATCAATTGCTTTTTGGAGGGACAATTGGAATTAAAGTGACTTGCCCAAGATGAGACTAGTAAGTGTTAAAAAGGTGGATTTGAACTCTGGTTTTCCTGATTCCAGGGCTGGTGCTCTATTCACTGTGCAACCTAGCAGTCCCATTGTCTTATATTCTTATGCATTTGTCTCAGATCTCTATATATTTTAGAAATGAGGCATTTACCCAAGGCACTGGCTGTAAGAATTGTTTCATCAAATTTTATAAATGAGAGGAAGTATAACTGATGTTGTCAGTCTCTTTCAAAGATATCGATCAATTACATACTTAAATACATAAGCAATTTAAGACATGCATACATTCAATTTATCATTATTATGGTGAGATAACTTAAAACAGCAACTATGACAGCCTCATAATATCTTTCCTTTCTTGTAGCATTTGCTCTGGAAAGTTGTTCTTCAGTAATCTGCTGTCCATGAAGTAGCATATTAAATAGTCTCTAAATTACTTTAGAATTATTTAATTTGTATTCATACAGATTTTGTTTTGTTTTGGGGGCCAAGGGGCCTATAGAATGGTCAACTCTGGATGAAATGCGATTTGAAACTTTGGAGGGAATTTTCAGATTAGTGAGAAAAAAAAAGTACTTAAATATTTTAATATTTTTAATGCTCTTAGAAAAATATTAAAGGTTGATATTTTTAAGGTGCAAAATAAATAGTTATTGAAAAAATTCACAAATAATTTCTCATTTTAGTGACATTTTTACTTCATAGACTACTTTTTATTATAAACACACTAAAAGATATTTGTCCATAGTGTAAACTACATATTCCTTGCTATGTCTTCACTGAAAATAATCACACTGATGGAGACAACTTCCTCTCCTATCAACCAATAAGGGTTAATATGCTTTAATAATTGTGTGAATACAACTGTATTGAGTTTTTGAATCTTCTAAGAGTCAATTATTTATGCTTAAATCATCAATTTCACTTATTTCTGACTTTGATTCAGTGTTTGTGTGATAGCAACTCTAATTTTGGTCTTATGAGTATTTTTAACAGGGATGTAAGATCCCTAAAGGAGGAAAAATTTTAAAAAAAGTGCATCAACAAGAGCTATTTACAGAACTTCATATTTCATAAATGCTGGAAAATTTTCTCAGATATAGTCTCTTTCAAATTGTGAGATAAAATCTTTTTTTAGCTACTCTCCCATTCATCCTTCTCAGATGTTTATTGGCAAACTGTTTGATATTGCCTAGGTTTCCAATGTAATGAGTGACACGATTTCTTCCTGTCAAACTCAGAGAAGGGTAGATATTACAATAGGAACTATAGAATTGCATTAGGTATATGGATTCTTAAGTGTATTTTGAAAAATTTTGAGTTTCATTGGCACAATTATCTATAGAAGAGAATTGTGGTTAACAAATTAACTGGAAAATCATGGATAGATTTTTTAATAGTTTGGAGTATAGTAGAAATAATCATTAGCATCCAATTAAATTATTGTTTACTTTTTGGCTCTATTTTTAATTACATATATATATATATATATATATACATATATATATATATTCATTGGGAATGTCTAAAAATAATAAAGATAATGTAGCTAGAATTTTAAACTAAACTTGGAACATTGCATAAGGCAAATATAAATAATTTTTTGTTAGTGTGCATAAAGTTTTGTTAACATTTCTGAACACAAGTTCCTAGATCATACTTCCACAACTTAAAAACTCTGGGCCACAAATAAGTTGGAGTAGACACAGACTGATGTCAATTGATTGCAATAGGTCACATGGCAAACAGGAGAGAGTGTGCAGTGGCATAAATACACTTTTTGAGGATGACTCGAAATTCTTTGACAGTCCCCCAGTGGTCGAGAGGCCATATGGTTTGTGGGCCTGTTCTAAATACTAGAAAAAGCATAGTATGTAGGGATATAGCAGTCATTTTTTTTCAAGGAAACACTTTCTTATCATTAAATCACTTTCTTCTCCTCCTTCGCCAGTAAACTTTCTTCTCATATATTTCTATATATCTTTTGGATTCAATAGCGGTTGTCCCAGTCATTCAGGTCCCAAATCTGAAAAATCATCATTCCCTCTGCCATATTTGATGAGGTAATAAATTCTACACCTTTTAACTGACTAATATCTCATTCATACCTCTCTTCTCCTCAATATAAAGTGTCATTAACCAAGAATTAGAGGGTATTAATTTTTGCCCTTCCTTAATATTAAAGTTACCTGGTTTTTGTCCTATCAAGGTCCACTCCCTGACAAATCCAAATAATTTCATTTTTCACATAGTTGACAAATTAAACATTCTGATACTGAGTCATGATCATGTCATCCCATGATTAAAACTCTTCAAGGATATCTTTAGCCTACAGAATAAATACTGAATTGCTCAGATTATCATCTAAGGGCCCTTATACCAACCAATCCAGTTTATTTGCCAAGAAAACCCCAAGGGTGGTCGTATAGACTGGAAAATGACTGAACGACAACAAAGGGCAAGACTCCATAATAAATTTTCAGGCTTATTTTGCATATTACTCTATATTTTGTCTCTATTGTAATACTAACTGTTCTTTGATTTTTTCCTACTATTCTTTGGCCATAGTACATTCATACAAGTGGGTTCATAGACAAGAAACAACTTTACTCTTTAACCCTGTTTATTAAAATACTCATGAAATTATCTGAGACCCAATTGAGGTATCACCTATTACATGAATCCTTCCTTAAACTGACAAAATAAATGAGACTTCTCCATCTGAAATTGTTTTTGAGTACTTTCTCTAGATCTCCCTTGTTTCTCTATTACCTTTTATTTTTTCTCATGTTTACTTGTGTATATGCTATATCTTTTCCATTTTATAGGAGTTTAATTGAGGTCAAATTAATATTGTGGAAACACAATCAGTATAACACAGGAACTGGCTGCTTCTAAACTGAGGGAACAAAGGGCTTGGGATAAGATATTCCAGAGGTCAAAGGATCTGGGATTAAAACAAAGAATCACCTATCGTGTTTCACGGGAAAATATGTTCATCCTGTGGAATAGAGGACTTTCAAACATTCTTGAAAAAAAAAAACAGAGTTGAATAGAAAATTTGACATTCAGATACAAGAGGCAAGAGAAGCATGAGAAGGTAAACAGGGAAAAGAAATCATAAGAAACTTATCAAATTTGAATTATTTACATGCCTACATGGAAAAATGATAATTGTAACATGAAATGTTTTTTTCTCATACATTCTCAGAAATGTATATATAGATATATAGACATATAGATAGATAGATAGATAGATAGATAGATAGATAGATAGATAGATACACACATATAAACACACACACACACACATATATATATGTACACGCATATAGGAGGGTATATGGGCATATGAATACATATGTGAATATTTGTCTATACTGGTACAGGTATATATAGATAGAGGGCACAGGACCAATTTAATAGGAAGGGATGATACTTAAAATGTGAAATTAAGAGGTGAGAGAGGATTATAATGAGAGGAGTTGGGGAGAGACAGAATAGGGAAATTATCTCATATAGAAGAGGCAAGGGAAAATGGTTGCAATGGAGGGGAAGAACAGGAAGGCAAAAGGGAATGGGTCAACCTTATTCTCATTGATTTTGGCTTATGGAGGGAATGACATACATACTAAATAGGGTATCTCACACTACTGGAAAGTAGGGTGGAAGGGCATAAGAGGGGGGATGATGGAAGGGAGAGAAGGTTGGGGGCAGGGAGGGAAGTTGGAAGTACTCAATTCTGAAAAGGGACAGGATCAAAGTAGAGAATAGAACAAGTGGGAGGTGGGATAGGATGGAGGAAAATATAGTCAGTCTTTTACAATATATCCAATATGGAAATATTTTGCACAGTTACACATGTACAGCCTATATTGAATTGCTTATGTTGACACTAAGGGTTGGTGACAAGGGAGGAAGGGAATGAATCTGGAATTCAAAGTTTAAAATAAAATGTTACATATATATATATATACATATATATATGTACTAATATTAATATAACTTTACATGTAATTCAGAAGTAACATATACAGGCACTGGGGCATAGAGATTCTCTGTGCCCTACTGGAAAATCAGAGGGGGGATTGGGGAAGATAAAGTAGAGAGCATATTGGAGGTGGAGTTATCCAGTGGGATCACTCTTTGTGGCTGGTGGATAGGGGAAGAACAGGGAGAAGATTTGTAACTCAAAATCTTTCCAGAATGAATGATGTAAAATGGAAATTAATAAAGTATTTGAGAAAGAAAAAAAATAAACCTTTGATTTCTGGATTCTCTCCCTTGACTTTCCTCATGGAAACCCACCAAGAAGACAAACAATTCAATATAGTTTATAAGTTTGTAGTTATGCAGGATATTTCTGCAGTAGTCATACTGTTAAAGACTTGCTATCTTTCCCTCTTTCTTATCCCTCCCAGAATTTATTCTATTTTCTCCTTTGACCCTGTCCCTTTTTACAAGTGTTTGGTTCTTAATGCCCTCCCCCCAATATTCCCTCCCTTCTATCATCCCTCTCCTCCTGACCCCCTACTTTCCTGTAGGGTAAAATACCCAATTGATTGTGTATAATATTCCTTCCTTAAGCCAAATCTAATGAGAGTAAGATTGATTCATCCTCTTTAGCCTCCCTTTTCTTACCCTCCATTGTAAACAACTTTCTCTTGACTCTTTTATGTGGGATAATTTTCTCTATTTTATTTCTCCCTTTCTCCTCCCAATATATTAGTCACTGACATCTTAATTGTTTTTTTTAGAAATCATCACTTCATATTCAACTCACACTCTGCCCTCTGTCTATGTACACACACACACACACACACACACACACCTATATAGGCATGAATATGTGCATGTGTATGTATAAATGTGTGTGTTTATGTTTATTTCCTCTTCAACTATTCTAATATTGAGAAAAATCTCATGATTTACAAATATCATATTTCCATGTAGGAAGGTCACCAGTCCAACTTTATTAAGTTCCTTAAGATTTTTCTTTCTTGTTTATGTTTTCATGCTTTTCTTGCTTCTCGTATTTGAAAAACTAAATTTCTATTCACTTCTAGTCTTTTCATCAAGAGTGCTTGAAAGTCCTCTATTTCCTTGATTCTCCATATTTTCCCCGGAAATATTATACTCAGTTTTTCGGGGTAGGTGATTCTTGGTTTTATTCCTAGATCCCTTTAATTCTGGAATATCATATCCCAAGCCCTTCAGACTCTTAATGTAGAAGCTGCTAGATTTTGTCTTATCCTGCTTGTGTTTCCAAAATACTCAAATTTTTTCTTCCTGACCATTTTAATATATTTTCTTTGATCTTGTGATTCTGTAATTTGACTATAATATTCCCCAGAGTTTTCTTTTGGGGATATTTTTCAAGAGGTCATTGGTAGATTCTTTTGATTTCTATTTTACCTATTGTTTGCTGAGTATCAGGGCAGTTTTCCTTGATAATTTCTTGAAAGATGTCTATACTCTTTTTCCCTTATCATGAATTTTAGGTAGTCCAACAATTTTGAAATTATGCCTCCTGGACATATTTTCCAGGTCAGTGGTTTTTCCAATGCGACATTTCACTTTGTCTTCTATTTTTTTCATGCTTTTGGATCTGTTTTGTATCTTGATTTCTCATAAAATCACCGTTTCCCATTTGTTCCATTCTAGTCTTGATGGGATTCTGTGAGCTTTTGAACTCCCTTTTCCATCTGATCCATTCAGTTTTTTAAGGCATTCTTCTCCTCATTGGCTTTTTGGACCTCTTTGTTTTCTTTTGAGCTAATCTGTTTTTAAGTTGTTATTTTCTTCAGTATTTTTGGGGTCTCCTTTAACAAACCGTTGACTCATTTTTCTTGATTTTTTTTGTATCACTATCCTTTCTCTTCCCAATTTTTCCTCTATTTTACTTACTTGAATTTCAAGCTCTTTTAGGTCCTCCATGGCCTGTGACCAATTCTTGTTTTTCCTGGAGCCTTTAATGCAGAAGTTTTTACTTTGTTATCTTCTGGTTCTGTGTTTTGTTCTTCTTTATCACCAAAGAAGCATCCATAGTCTGATCTATCTTCCTCTGTTTGCTAATTTTTTCGACCAGTTACTTGACTTTTGAGCTCTTTGCCATGATAGATCTCTGCTTCCAGATTGCATAGTGCTATGTCCCAAATTTCTGGTGTTTTGAGCAACTGTTGTCAGAGCTACTTCTAGGCACCTGCCTCAGAAATGTGAAGAGGAATCCTTTTCCACGAGTTTCTACAAACTCTCATAAGACAATACTCCTCCTCACTCCAGGGCCACCACTCAAGGGTGTGACCCAGATCCAAGCAGGGTAAAGCAAGAGAATCCTGGATCAGCACCAGCTTAAAGATCCCTAAAATTCCCCTCAGATCAGCTGCTTGACTCCCCCACCATCCATGGTCCTTGAGCTCCAGAAGCAGCCAAGTCTGCTTTTCTTTCTTCATTACCCTTGGGGCAGAGGGCAGACTATTCAGGTCTTACAGAGTTTCCCCAAAGACCTTTTACTTTCTCTTTGATGTTTGTGGTTTAGAAGTCTGGAAACCAGCACAATTTCCAGCAATTCAGTACCCTGAGGTATGTCCTGGCCTGGTCTGTGCTGCCAGTCTGTGCCAGTATGATTCATGCAGGACTGAACTCCACTCACAGACTAGTGTGATAGAATCTTCCTGTGAGCCTGCCAGGCTCTCTTCAGTTGGGAGATTTGTTTCACTCTATCTTTTTTGTGGATTCTGTAACTTTAATATTTGTTTAGAGTCATTTTTACAGGTATTGTAGGAAACTGGGAGACAAGTTCCTGCTTTTACTTTGCCATCTTGTCTCTGCCCCTCAACCTAATTTTTTAGTTAAGATATCATTTCATTAAAAAATGTAATTTTGCTTTAAAGAAAATTGCTAGTAAAGTAGATATATAGAAGAAAACAAGGTTGATATGGACTTTATACAGTTTATACTACATTGTTCCCAGATCACTTTTTTCTGTCTGTACATAAATAAGTATTTAACACTGCCTATATGCCAGAAAGTGTGCCATGCAATACACACTAAAAGTAACATAAAAAAAGCAACCCCTACCATTTAGGACCTTATATTCTAATAGGTAGATAATAAGAATGTCTTTAGAAACTCAGTAGATAGAAGAGAATCACAGAAAGGCAATCTCCAGCAGCTATGGACAAGGAAAAGTTGCCCCATAAAATAAACCCTTTGGTATAAAATATTGAGTTTGATTTTAAACTTAAACTTTTAAAATTAAGTGATTTTAAATTCAGGGCTTTCTAACTGAAGTCTCAGCATTCTATCCACCATTCTACATAGTTGCAAAAAAGAAATCTCAAACCTTTGGTGGGATGGGAGGGTTACTCATGGTTAGTGGTTCACATTATATAGAATTGTACTTCCTTCTCCCTTGTCTTTCTACAGGTGTTCCCCTTTATTTGGAATGTCCTGTCTCATCATGTCAGCATTTTAGAAAACTTAGCTTTGTTTAAGGAGTAGTTCAGATGCCATCTCCTGTACAAGGCGTTTCCTTATCCCCATTCTATCAGTTGCTAGTTTCTCTATCTTGCATCTCTCTGTCCCTCCTCCTTTGTGTTAATTTTCATACAATTTGTATTAACTCATTCATGTACTTCTTGTGTCCTAAGTAGAATTTAGGTTCCTTACATTTATTGTCTACATAATTATTCTGAAAATGGTTACATTATGTTCTTTTAATTTCTTTTGAGTCATAAACTCCTTGGCAGCAGGAATTGTTTTATTATACCTAATTTTGAATTCAGTTCAGTTGAAAACAATGAGTTTCTATACTTGACCAAGCACTGTGCTAAATTCTGGGATTATAAAAATGATAAAAATATAGCCAACTTCTTCCCTCAAGGAGGTTTCAATTTAGTGGAAGAAAGATAAGTCACAGAAGGAAACTAAAAAGCCAGGGTATAGGAGGGAGGAGACTATTTTCTGTGGCTTTGCAACCAAGCAGAACTACAGTAGGAAGGCTTTGGGTGAAGTCCATCAGCTCCACCCTTCTACACTCCAATCAAAAGGAGACACAATTAAATGGGGTGAAAAGGTATTTAATAATAAAAACTGAGTCAATCAGCATGGTGATGTGATTTCAGGTCATCAGTTTATTCTTGAAGAGATATAATGTTCTTTGGATTTGAAGGCAAGAACTGCTGATGAAAAACCAAAGAGTGACTATATTATAAGCATGCAGAACAGTGCCTGACATATTGCTGGTTGATTTATATTTGTATTTAAACTCCAAGTCCTGTCAAAGTACTCAATAAACATAGAAGGTATTTAAATGTTTGTTAAGATGAATTCCAGAATTTGTACTTGATAATTAAAAACTGGTGTCCAGTAGCTTAAAATTTATGATCAAAAAGAACTGTTACCATCTATTTCTTAGACATAGGAATTTAGGGCAGGAAAAATCCTTGCAGATCATTTAGTCCAATTAATTTAATTTACATTTTGAAAAACTAAGACCAGTAGAGGATAAATGAATTGTCCAGAAACAAGTTAGAGGCATTATCAAGACTAGGACCTAGGTTTCCTTATTTCTAATGTAGTCCTTTTTCTATGACACAATGGAGGGAAATTATTTTTTCTAATGATGGAAAATCTTACCCATTTTTTCTAACATAACTTTTCCCCATGAGAATGATCTTTATACTCAATATATCACAAAGTGATAAAATCTCATTGATTTTGACTGTTTATGTTTTTTTTTCTATAACTGAATCAAAGGAAAAACATAATAACGTCTGTTACACTTTTAGTACTGTGACTATATTATGATATGCATGAGAAATGGATGATGAACTAGAAATAGGGTGTTTCTTTGGTGCTGATTCACATTTCTGTAATGTTTCCACACACATCACTGAGTTTGATTACTGTCAGGGTCAATCATGAAGATCAACATGTTGAATGAGTCATCTCTTATTGTTGCTGGGATGTCAAGAATTATTTTTTACTTCAAAATCAATGGAAACAAAAATTGACAAAAAGTTTTATTTTTATCCCTCTTGTCTCATAACCAACATGCATATAGCCACATAATCATATTATGGACATATGTATGTATACATGTGTATATATTTATTTATATATAGTATATGCTTATTTATATGTGTATGTATACACATATCTATATATTCATAGTTCCTACATAATCACTATATCAGAAGTATTTTAACATAAACAGAGTGTTATAAACATTATATACATGTAATACATTTATTCCACTGAAAATAAAACCATACATATGGAAGAATTCAAATCAATCTCTCTTTGGACAACTCTGTGAAATACTGTTAAGAAGAAAGACATATAGGGGTGTCTAGGTGGCACAGAGAATAGAGCACTGGCCCTAGAATCAGGAAGACCTGATTTCAAATCCAGCCATAGACATGTTTAACACTTACTAGCCATGTGATATTGGGCAAATTGCTTAAATACAATTGCCCTGCCTTCTCCCCATAAAAAAAAAAAAAAAACAACACATGATGGAGCGGAGCCAAGATTGTAGAGCAAAAGTAGGGACTCTCTCAAGCTTTCTCCCAATCTCTTCCAAATACCTGTAAAAAAATAAATTATTTTAAACAAATTCTATAGCAGTAGGACACAGATAATGACAGTGAAACAAATTTCCAGCCCAAAACAATCTGGAAGGTTGACAGGAAAGTTCTATTGCAGCAGTCTGAGAGAAAAGTGTAGTTCAGCATGAGCTGGCACAGACAGGACTGGAGAAGGCATCAAGGGATTTAATCATTGGCAACTGTGGCAGTTTCCGGACTTCTCAACCCACAAATGACAAATACATCATAGAAGGTATGTAGGAAAGAATTGTTGGACCTGGGTGAGAGAGGAGAATGTTCCAGACCCGGCATCATAGTGGGAGAAGCAAAGGCAGTGGCAGCATCAGCAACAGTGGCTGCTTACTCAACTATCAGCCCACAGAAGGTGGGGGTATTGAGTGGTTAATCAGAAGTGGAATTTAAGGATTGTGTGTTGTAATGGGAATGCAGATTTAAAGATCTTCCCTGCCACTATGTTAAGTGCACCTGGAGCCTGTGGTGGGAGGCTTATTTTTCAGGAATGCCCACACGTTGATACTTTGTGATTGGGCAGTGGGTCAAGAAGGTTACATTCTCTGATCCAGGAGAATGCTATATAAACCCTGATGCAACGCTTTGCTTTGGGGCTCACTTTGAGAAGTGTTTTGTGATTTGACCAGATGAGACACTGGGCAGCCATTGAGAAACACCCCCCCCCACCGCCACCCGCTTTGAAAACCCAGATGTTAATGCTTCACTCTGTGATTTTGGAATTGATAATGGTTGGACAGTTTGGAAGCCTGTCTATTTGATCTGTCTGTATAATCTGAAGTTCGGGGTGCTGACCTTTTCCCCCTGAACTAGGTAATATATGTTTGATTGATTAAAGTGAGCTTGTTAACTGATTTTGAGTTGCTTTCCTTTAGAAAAGCAGATCTAAGAAACTGTGTTGGCAGCCACCCTGGGGATGTTGGGGTGCTTGCTGCTACGTGTGTGTATTTCTTTTTTTTTGTTTGTCTGTTAATTTTTAGTTTTCAGCGTTCATTTCCACAAGCATTTGAGTTACAAATTTTCTCCCCATCTTTCCCCTACCCACCACCCCAAAATAGCAATCCTACAAAATATCCTTTCCCCCAATCTATTATATCCTCCCCCATACCCTTTCTGACTTCCAAGTAGGGAAAGTTGGATTTCTATACCCCAGTGCATGTATATGTTATTTCCCAGTTGCTAGTAATAGTAATATTTAAAATTTGATTTTACAACTTTGATTTCCAGATTCTTTCCCGTTTTCCCTCATCACCCACTCTTACTGTCAACATAAGCAATTCAATATAGGTTGTACATGTTTAATTAAGCAAAATATTTCCATATTAGGTATATTGTGAAAGACTGATTATATTACTCTCCATACTATTCTGCTCCCACTTATTCTGTTTTCTACTTTGACCCTGTACCTTTACAAAACTGTGTGCTTCTAACAACCCTCCCCCCGTAATTTGCCCAACCTTTTATCATCCCCCATCTTATCACCTTCACCCCTGCTTTCTTATAGGGAAAGATAGGCAACTTAGTATGTATGTTATACCCTCCTTAAGCCAAATTCAATCAGAATAATGTTGACCCATTACATTTTGTCTTCCTGTTTTTCCACTACATTGTAACAGTTTTCTCTTCCCTCTTTTATATGAGATAATTTTTTTTTTTTAAAAGCATTTGGGGTTAAGTAACTTGCTCAAGGTTACATGGCCAGTCATTATTTAAGTGTGAGTGCTCATTTTCTGAGGCCGGATCTGATCTCAGGTCATCCCAACACCAAGGCCAGCGCTCCTACTCATTGCGCCACCTAGCTACCCCGAGATAATTTACCATATTATGTCTCTCCTTATCTCTCTCATTATATTCCCCTCTCACCACTCAATTTTATTTTTAAATATCATCCATTACTATTCAACTGGTCCTGGGCCCTCTTTCTATTGTATACATGCACACATTTATACACATACTCACATAAGTATATATAGCCACATATACCCTCCTATATAAGCATATATATGCATGTATACATCCATACACACACACACACACACACATACATATTCCCTTCAACTATCCTTATACTGAGAAAAGCCTTGAGTTAAAATTATTTTTTCCATGTAGGAATGCAAATAGTTCAACTTAAATAAGTCCCTTATGACTTCTTTTTGATGTTTACCTTCTCATGCTTCTCTTGCTTCTTGTATTTGAATGTCAAATATTCAGTTCCACTCTAGTTTTTTCATCAAGAAAGCTTGAAAGTCCTCTTTAATGACCATATTTTCCCCTGAAACATTATACTCAGTTTTTCTGGTTAGGTAACTCTTGTTTTTAATCCTAGCACTTTTGACCTCCAGAATATCATATTCCAAGCTGTTTGATCCCTTAATGTAGAAGCTGCTAGATCTTGTGATATCCTGATTGTGTTTCCACAATGCTCAAATTGTTCCTTCCTGGCTTCTTGTAATATTTTCTCTTTGACCTGGTATTTGCTATGATATTTCTAGGAGTTTTCTTTTGGGGATCTTTTCCAAGAGGTGATCAGTGAATTCTTTCAATTTCTATTTTGCTGTCTGATTCTACAATATCAGGGCAATTTTCACTGAGGATTCCTTGAAGGATGATTTCTAGGTTTTTGTTTTTGTTTTTTTTTTCCTTATCATGGCTTTCAGTCAATACAATAATTTTTTCAATTATCTCTCCTGGATCTATTTTCCAGGTCAGTGGTTTTCAAATGAGATATTTCACATTGCCTTCTATTTATTCATTTCTTTGGATCTGTTTTATATCTTGATTTCTCATACAGTCATTAGCTTCCATTTGCTCCAATCTAATTCTGGAAAAAAATTATTATCTCCAGTGAGCTTTTAAAATCCCTTTTCCATCTGGCCAATTAGGCTTTTTTAGGCATTCTTTTCCTCATTGGCCTTTTGGGGCTCTTTTCCCACTTGAGTTAATCTCTTTTTAAGGTGTTATTTTCTTCAGTAAGTTTGTTGACTTTCTTTTCATGATCTTCTTGTATCATTTTCATTTCTCTTCCCAAATTTTTCCTCTATTTCTCTTACTTGATTTTCAAAATCCTTCTTGAGCTCCTTCAGGGTTTATAACCAATTCACTCTTTTCTTGGAAGCTTTTGATGAAGGATTTCTGACTTCACTGTCTTCCCCTTTTTCTGTGCTTTGATCCTTTCTTTCCCTCAAAAAAGAATTTAAGGTTTGATTACTCTGCTTGCTTTGTTTCCTCTGCTTGCTCATGTTGTCAGCCAATTACTTGACTTTTGAGCTCTTTGCCATGGGATAACTCTACTTCCAGAGAGGAGAGCTTTGCACCAAACTGCTGGGGGGTTTTTCAACTGCTGGAGTTATTAGGTGGGTGCCCTCTCTGCAGCTGCCAGAAGCTCTGGCACCTGGCCACACACCCTAATACCTCCACCCAAGGCGGTGATCCAGATCCAAGCAGGTTAAAGCAAGAGATATTACCCTCAGAATGCTCATTTGGTTCCCCTACAATCTGCAGGCCAGTAGCTCCAGAATCAGCCATGCTGTGCAGTGACTGCATCAGCCAAAACTCTGCCACCTCTCACCCCAGGGGCAGGGGCCAGACAATGCCCTTTCTTTCCAACAGAACTCCAGACTAAACTTTTACTTGCTCTTTGGTGTTTATGGGTTGAGGAGTCTGGAAACAACCACAGTTTCTGGTGATTCTCTCTCCTGAAGTCTGTTCTAGCCACCACTGTTTGGGGCAACCCTGAGGCCAAAACTGTATGACTCACAGGCAACTGTGCTCTACTCCTAGCTCTTTGAGGATCCCTTCCTATAGGAATGCTAGGCTGCCTTCAGTGGAATATTTCTTTCTTTCTGTCACTTTGTTGTTTCTGTATCACTAAAATTTGTTTTATATAGGTATTTGAGGTGGTATTTGTGGGGAGCTCAAAGAATTTCCTCCTACACCTTGAGGATCATTTTGTTGGCACTGAGGCAAGATTCTCTGACTTTGGCTTGCTTGGATCTGTATCAAAGGCCTAAGTAATTGTCCTTGGTGAGGAGAAATGCTAGATTGGCAGAGCTTGTGATGGCAGTGGAGAGGGAATCCTCCTCGCATGTCCAATACAGAAAAGAATATTTGTGTGACTCACAGACAAGATCACAGACCCTGGAAGGAGATGCCTCTCCTTTCATCATATAAATTTGGAAGAACTGAAAATTTACAGGACCCCAGAAATGTCTCTGAAAACAACTGCACAAAACCCCTAAAGCCTGGGACTGTATACTCTCCACACTGGAAACAGAGACCTACCCTACCAAAGAACTCAAAAGTCAAGTAATTACCTGGGAAAATGAGCAAAGAGTGCAAAAAATATCCTACTATAGAATCTTTTGGTGAGGAGGAAGATCAAAACATACTACAAGAAGAAAACAACAACAACAACAACAAAAATAAAAAACACAGTCAAAACCCCTACATCCAAAATCTCCAAGAAAATAAGAATTAGGGGCGGCTAGGTGGCGCAGTGAATAGAGTGCCGGCCCTGGAATCAGAAGGACCTGAGTTCGGAGCCGGCCTCCGACACTTAATCCATACAAACAAAAACCTAGCCGTGTAACCTTGGGCAAGTTACTTAACCCCAATTGCCCTAAAGGGGCGGCTAGGTGGCGCAGTGAGTAAGAGCATCGGCCTCGGAGTTTGGATGACCTGAGATCAGATCTGGCCTCAGAAAATGAGCACCCACGCATAAATAATGACTAGCCGTGTAACCTTGAGCAAGTTACTTAACCCCAATTGCTTTAAAAAAAAAAATTAAAAAAAATAATAAAATAAGAATTAGTTGCTGGCTGTGGAAGAGCTCCAAAAGGATTTGTAACATCAAGTAAGAAAAGTAGAGGAAAAAATGGGAAGAGAAATGAGAGTAATACAAGAAAATCATGAAAAAATGAGTCAACAGACTACTAAAGGAGACCCCCAAAAATGGTAAGGAAAATAGTGTAAATGGGCAGCTAGGTGGTGCAGTGAATAGAGCACCAGGCCTGGAGTCAGGAGGACCTGACTTCAAATCCAGCCTCAGACACTTAACACAAAAACTAGCCGTATGACCTTGGGAAAGTCACTTAATCCCAAAATTGCCCTCAAACAACAACAACAACAACAACAACAACAATAATAACAACAACAATAAAAAACAAAACAAAAAGAAAATACCTTAAAAATAGAGTAATGCAATTTGCAAAAGAGTGCAAAAAGCAAACAAGGAGAAGAATGCCTTAAAAACAAAATTCTCAGATGGAAAAGGAAGTTCAAAAGCTCACTGAATTAAATAATTCTCTAAACATTAGAATGTAGCAAATGGAAGCCAATGGCTTCATAAGAAAGAAACACATTGTGAAACAAAACCAAAAGAATGAAAAAAAAAAATAGAATACAATGTGAAACATATCATTGTAAAAACAACTGACCTGGAAAACAGATCCAGGAGAGAGAATTTTAAAAAACATTGGACTAACTGAAAGAAATAATAATAATAATAATAATAATAATAATAATAATAATAATAATAATAATAATAATAATATAAAAAAACATCAGAGATGTCATCTTTCAGGAAATTATGAATGAAAATTTCTCTGATAGTCTAGAAGCAGAAGGGAAAATAGATAATCAAAGAATCTGTCAATCCCCTCCTGAAAGAAATCCAGAAAGGAAAACTTCCAGGACTATTGAAGTCACATTCCAGAGTTCCTACGTCGAGGAGAAAACATTGCAAGAAGCCAGAGAGAAATGATTCAAGTATTGTGGAAACAATCAGAATAACAAAATATTTAGGAGCTTCTACTTTATGGTGTTAGGGGGTGGGGATTTTTGTAATATGATATTCTGGATGTAAAAGGAGCTAGAATTAAAACAAAGAATCATTTACCCAGAAAAACTGAGTGTAATACAAGGCGGGAAAATTGACATTCAATATAATATAGGAATTTCAAGCACTCATCATGAAAAGACCAGAACTGAATAGAAAAATTGACTTTAAAATAAAAGACTCAAGAAAAGCATGAAAGTTATAAAAAGATATAAAATTTGAACTGTTTACATTCCTACATGGAAAGATGTTATTTGTAACTCATGAGATCTTTCTCAGTATTAGGGTAGTTGGAGCTATATACATATATATACATATATATATATATATATATATATATATATATATATATATATATATATACACACACACACACATATACATACACACACATATATATACATATATGCATATGCATACACATATGCATGCGCACATACACATACATATATGCATACACATACACAAGCACATATACACAAACACATGCACACACATGCAACATACACATGTGTATTCATATGTATACATGCACATATGTGTACACATATACAAAACATATATATTCATATGTGCATGCACATATACACATACACAGAGCCCTTTATATGTGTATGTATATGCATGAATTCATGTGTATGTTTATGTGCATGTACTCATATACATGTATGTATATACATATATACATATATGTATATATATGCATAAACACTCTCACAAACACAGGCACACACACATATGTACATATATATTTATGTAGCTAGATATGTAGATAGGTGTATAAAGATAGGTATGTATCTATCTCTATCTCTATCTATGAATCTCTCTGTCTTAGACAGAGGACACTGGGTGTTTTGAATATAAAGGCATAATATCCAAATAACTAAAAAAATAAAATTGAGTCAGAGAAAAATGTACTTGGAGAAGGAGAAGGTGAGAGGTAGGATGGGATAAATTATCTCACATTAAAGAGGTAAGAAAAAGGTTTTAAATGGTATTTAGGTGATGCAGTCAATAGAGCACAGGCTATGGAGTCAGGAGAACCTGAATTCAAATCCATTCTCAGACACTTAACATACTTAATAGCTGTATTACTTTGGCCAAGTCACTTGACCCAAAGTGATTTGTATCCCCCAACCCTTCAATTTTTTTTTTGCAGTGGAGGGGAAGAGGGGGAAGTGAGAGTGAATGAATGAATTTTTCTCTCGTCAAAGTTGACTGAAGGAAGGAATAACATGCACACTCAATTGGGTATGGAAATCTCGTATCCTACAGGAAAGATGGGGGGAAGAGAATAAGAGGGGAGGGCATAAGAGAATGGAGGGCAAATGGGAGGAGTGGGTAATAGGAAGCAAACACTTTTTAGTAGGGACAGGGTCAAATGAGAGAACAGAAGAAATGGAGGATAGGATAGGATGGAGGGAAATATACTTAACTTTTCACAGCATGACTCATATGGAAGTGTTTTGCATGACTACACATATATAACCTATATTGAATTGCTTGCCTTCTCCATGTGGGGTAGGCAGGGAGGAAGGAAGAAAATTTGGAATTCAAAATTTTAAAAACAAATGTTCAAAACTGTTTATACATACAACTGTGAGACATCATATACAGGCAATGGTGTATAGAAATCTATCTTACTCTATAGGAAAAAAGAAGGGAAGGGGATAAGAGAAAGGGGAGGGGGTGTTGGTAGGGCAGAAGGTAGGGCAGATTGGAAGAATGGGCAATCTGAATGCATGACATCTTGGTGTAGGAGGCATGTAGAGATAGGAAGAAATTTTGGAATTCAAAATCTTGTGGAAGTGAATGTTGAAAGCTAAAAACAAATTGATTAATTTTCTCAAAATAAAAGCAGAGAGATAGACAGTTGGATCAAAACTACAAATCTTGTTCATGGTTCAGTCATTTCAGTCATGTCTGACTCTTCATCACTCCATATGGGTTTTTTTTGGCAAACACACTGGAGTGGTTTGCTATTTCTTTCCCTAGCCCATTTTACAGATAAGGAAGCTGAAGAAGAGAGGGTTCAGTAACTTGTCCAAGGTCACACAGATAGCAACTGTCTTGAGGTTATATTTGATCTGTGGAGTATTCCTGACTTTAGGATCAGCACTCTTATCCACTGTGCCACCTAACTGCCCATAGATTTAATCTTAGTAGGAAAAAATTCCAAATATGTTAATTATGCATTTAAACCCTCAAACATTATGCAATTAAGTGTTTTCATCTTGAGCTATGTCATGATTAGAGATACTTAAATAATGATTGATTGATCTTGGCTTCCTAGTATAAAACTCAGCTTTTAGGAAATACAAAGTGTACTGGGGAAGGTCAAGCACAGTTTCATTATTAATGACCACTAATGAACAGAAATAAAAGTTCAACATCTTAGGCAAAAACAAAACAAAATAAAACCATTAACTTTGTTACTTGAATTATACTTAATGAATAACTCATGTATGTGTAAATAGTTTTTATTTCTTTTGTTTTGTTTTTGTCACTGTTAGGAAATTTTAATGGTTGTGTTCTAGGAAAGTGTCTAAGGCTGGTAAAGAGCTTTTTGCTTTAACTTTGGCTTTAGCATCAATTAGTTCTCCATTTGATTTTGAATAGCCTTTTGTTTCCTTATTTTTTTAGCAAATGATATTTTATAAAATAAAGATATAATACCCATCTAACAAATGTAATATTATACCTGTAAATATACATAGGTGTATATATGTATGAGAATAGATAGATGTTATTGCTTCTGGAAAAAAATTAATCCTTGAATGTAGGGGTTGTGTAAGTACTGTGCTTAGAGTCAAGTATAGTTTCTGGCACACATTAGGAGGTAAATAATTCCTTGTTGATTGATTGATACATGTCTATAAGTGTGCAGTGCCTAGGTAAACAAACCAGACTATTTTTAATCATGACATAAGAGAATAAATAAAAGGAGAATGGGGAGGGGATTCGACAATGGAATTTGCAACATCCCAACAATACATTATTATATGGTGCAATTAATTTCAAATTTGAATGGATTTCTACTAATTATTCAGGGGACCATCTCCAGGCATCTTGATCTTTATACTGCCACTAGACCCAGATGGCTCTGGAGGAGAAAGTAAGACTGGTGACATTGCACAGGTCTTCCTCACTTAAATCCAATTTATTTGCAAATCATGGCATCACTTTCCTCATGTCAGGGGTCCTCCTCTAGAAGGAAGGGTAAAATAATAATTTATCATCAGCATCTGAGAAACTTTGCAACATGTAACACCTAGCATTTAGCAGTACCATTTATTAAACTTAAACTTATTTTAAACTTTAAACTTATTTAAATGTTTTTAATGTTCCTAGACTAAACAAAGATGAAAAACATTTAAGTACTTCAGATAGAAAAAAAACAACAACAACAAAGCACACCTTAATGCAATTGGTGAAAACAAGAGACTCCAGCTTAGTGATTAGGTATAGAAAATAGGTATAGGTATGAAAGAGGTTTTCTTTTTTTTTTGATAGGAATTTAGAGGGGTCAAAAAGAAGGCAAACCATATGAAATGATAAAGTTGTTAAAGACCCTAGATTTATAGTAAGAGAAAGTGAAGGAACTCTTTGTTTATTATATATAATATGTATCTTAAATTTAAAGTTAGCATGAACACAAGATGTTTTCAAACTCATCATATTTTTTGAATAATCTGAATGAAACAGAGAGATATAAAATGGCTTACATAATGTCACACAGGTAACAAGTATCAGAACTAGGTTTTGAAACTAAGCCATTCATACTCCAAATCTATCTTTCTCCTACCTGTTTTCTCTGCCCATGTGGAAAGGATGATAAATGGATAATCTCATCAATTTTGACTCCTACAAAAATTGTTGATGGTTTTTAGAATAATGTTGAAGAGCTTTTGTCTAAAAGGAGTGTTGTGATTTAGGTTATGACCACCCAGGGATGTCAAAAACTATTGTGGTTTCAAGATGTGTTGTGGTATAACCATCTCAAAGAGCACTGCTTATCCAAGTATAGACATTTATAAAGATTGATGTCTTTCATGAAGTGGCAAAGCAAGATAGATTTTTATGGGGTGAAGATGCAATAGCATAACAGAAATTAAGAATATTTAAAAGGTGGTAGAAGCAAGACTTCCATGGTGCTCTGCTCAGACCTCCTCCAATTCATGTAAAAATGAATGTAAACAAACTTTAGAGTGAAAGAACCCACAAAATGACATAGAGGAGTTAACCTCTCACTGAGGACAGCCCAGCAGGCTGGCAGGAAGTGGCCAGAGCAGCACTCTGGGAGCCAAGCCAAGCCTTGAACAATGTCCTAGGTTTTAGCCTCAGGGTGACCTGACCAGCTGCCAGCTGGAGGAATTTCAGATCACCAGCAGCTGTGACAGTTTTCAGAATTATCAACGCATTGATTCTAAATACAAAGTGAGAGGTTAGTGCAGTGTGGACTTTGAGATCCGGTAGTTTGGGAATGAGGTCCAGCCTTTATCCCCTGGAGGGAGAAGGCACTGAGGCCCTATGGCCCTGCTGCCACTGCCACATGGCAGCTTCAGCTCCTGGCTTGCATATTGTAGGGGACCAACTGACCAGTCTGAGGGGTAATTAATCTTGTTTTAACCTGCTTCAATCTGAATTGCAGTCTAGGGTGGAGGTCCTGGATTTGGTACGAAGCTCCCCTGTTTGGGAGCAGAGTCCTACTATGGCAAAAAGCTCAAAAGTCAAGTAACTGAGAGGCAACATGAGCAGGCAAAGAATAAAAGCAAGCAGAACAATCTAACTTTACACTCTTATTTTGGGGACAGAAAGGATCAAAGTATGGAATAGAAGGAAGACATCAAAGTCAGAACTCTTGCAGCAAAAAGCTTCCAAGAAAAATACAAGCTGGTTACAGGCCATCGAGGACCTTAAGAAGGATTTTGACAACAAAATAAGAGTAGTGGAGGTAAAATTGGGAAAAGAAATGACAATTGTGCAAGAAAATTATGACGTGAAAGTCAACAACCTGACTGAAGAAAATAAAACCTTAAAAAATAGACTAACACAGATGGCAAATGAGATTCAAAAAGTCAATGAAGAGAAGAATGCCTTAAAAAGCAAAATTTTCCAGATGGAAAAAGAATCTGAAAAGCTCATTGAAGAGAATTATTCCTTTAGAATTAGATTGGAGCAAATGGAATTTAGTGACTTCATGAGAAATCAAGATACTATTAAAAAGATCCAAACAAATGATAAAATAGAAGACAATGTGAAATATCTCATTGGGAAAACCACTTACCTGGAAAATAGATCCAAGAGAGATAATTTAAAAATTATTGTACTACCTGAAACCCATGATCAAAAAAACAAAACAAAACAAACAAACAAACAAAAAACCTAGAAATCATCTTAGATGAAATTCTCATGGAAAATTGCCCTGACATTTTAGAACCAGAGGGCAAAATAGGGGTTGAAAGAATCCAGCAATTACCTCCTGAAAAAAGATCCCAAAAAGAAAACTCCTAGAAATATTATAGCCAGGTTCAAAAATTCCCAGATCAAGGAGAATATATTACAAGCAGCCACGAAGAAACAACTTGAATATTGTGGAAACACAATCAGGGTAACACAGGATTTGGCAGCTTCTACACTGAGGGAAACATGATATTGCAAAGGTCAAAGGAGCTGGGATTAAAACCCAGAATCACCTACCCAGAAAAACTGAGTATCATGTTTTAGGGGAATATATGATCATTCAGTGGAATAGAGGACTTTCAAGCATTCTTGATGAAAAAAACAGAGTTGAATAGAAAATTTCACATTCAGATACAAGAAGCAAGAAAAGCATGAAAAGGTAAACAGGGAAAAGAAATCATAAGGAACTTATCAAATTTGAACTATTTACATTCCTACATGGCAAAACAATAATTGTAGCTTATGAAACTTTTCTCAGTATTAGAATAAAGGTAATAGAAATATATATATATGTAGATAGATATAAATATAGATAGATAGATAGATAGATAGATAGATAGATAGATAGATAGATAGATAGTTATGTCTATATAGGAGGGTATATAGGCGTATGAAAACATATGTGGATGTGTGTACATATGGATACAGGTATACATAGACAGAGAGCAAAGGACCAATTTAATCGGAAGGGATGGTACTTAAAGGTGAAATTAAGAGGTGAGAGAGGAATATAATGAGATGAGATGAGATGAGATGAGGAGAGACCGAATGGGGTAAACTGTCTCATATAGAAGAGGCAAGGAAAAATGGTTGCAATGGAGGGGAAGAACAGGAAGGCAAAAGGGAATGGGTCAACCTTATTCTCATTGAATTTAGCTTAGGGAGGGAATGACATACACACTAAATAGGGTATCTCACCCTATAGGAGAGTAGGGGGGAAGGGGATAAGAGGGGGCATTATGGAAGGGAGGGCAGGCTGGGGGAAAGGGAAGCTGGAAGTACTCAATTCTCAAAAGGGACAGGATCAAAGTAGAGAATAGAACAAGTATGAGGTGGGATAGGAGGGAGGGGAATATAGTCATTCTTTTACAATATGTGCACTATGGAAATAATTTGCATAGCTACATATGTACAACCTATATTGAATTGCTTGTCTTGCCAGTAGGGTGGCTGACAAGTTAGGAAGGGAATGAATCTGGAATTTGAAGATTTAAAATCTTATGTTTAAAAAAATAGAGAGACTATTATTAATATTATTTTTACATGTAACTGTGAAATAAGTTATACAGGCACTGGGGCATAGAGATCTACCGTGTCCTACTGGAAAGTCAGAGGGAGTATGGGAGAAAATATGGGAGAGAGCAAATTGGAGGAGGGGATATCCAGGGGGATCGATATTTTGGGGTTGTGGGTAGGGAAAAAACATGAAGAAAATTTGTAACTGAAAATCTTATAGAAATGAATGATGTAAAGTAAAAGTTAGTAAAGCATTTGATAAAAAAAGGAATATTTAAAAGGTAAGAGGTATTTGTTAAGGGATTACATAATAGGTTAGAGGTTCCAGATACAATAGAATTATGCATGGAATTACCCACAATTCATACAGTGAACCCATTGGGGGTATGTATGATAATGATATTATTATAAACCTCTACATGTCATAAGTTTACTCTAGGTCACTTCTTTACTATTACTGCACAGGTATGTTTTTAGGGAAAGTCCCTTCTATTGTTTTAGGTTCCACATCCTGTTTGGGCGCCCTGGTGCTGCTCCTGATTGACTGATTTTTATGGTCCTGTCTGAAATTAGATGAATGTGGTTGTGGTTGAATACATGGACACACCTTCTGTTTCTGTGGGAAATATGAGGAATGGGTCTGGAGGCAGTGACTAGCAAGAAGTGACTGGTATCCCATAACATGGTCACATACCTGACCTGCTATTCTGTGAGATATATGAATTCTTGTAAACACCTGTTGATATAGTGAGCAGTGAGGCATAGTGAAAAAGGTTAGGATATTGAGTGTGTGTGTGTGTGTGTGTGTGTGTGTGTGTGTGTGTGTGTGTGTAGGGGGGATGAGTTTCTAGGTAGGGGGAGTGGGCCTGCTGTTCATTGGGGGTGAGGGCATTTCTATTAGGATTCCAGCAGGGTGCATCTCACATGATGTACCTTAAGCCCTTACCAAAATTATATAAAGAATCCCTCTGGGGCAGAGTCAAGATGCTAGAATAGAAATAGCACTTCTGCAGCGCTCAGGCCCATACCACTTCCAAATTTTATGTAAAAGGGGACTCTGAACAAACTCTGTACCTTCAGAACCCACAAAATGACACATAGAAGCTCACCTCCCACTGAGGACAGCCTGGCAGCCAGGCAGAGAGCAGCCAGCACTAATGTGCTACCACAGAAGTCTCTCTGTTATGAGTTCATAATTGCCTAACCTGGTTCAAAAATGATACATGCAAAACAGGAAATCAAGTACATGTAAATGGAAATTAATTTTGGGGGGGAACATGGCAGAGTCATGGTGGGATTATGTTCTATTAAAATGGATAAACCCTGGAAAGAGTTGAGCTTATGAAAATGTGAACAATAACAGAAATAATCTAAAATACTTAATATCCTGGCAAGAAGATATATGAAGGATTAAGTATACATCTTGGAAAAGAAACTAAACTATTTCTATTGTATATCGGTTCTGTTTTTTTTTTTTTTATCACACACAAAAAAAGAAACAAAATGAGTCAAAAGGCACTTGAAACTTTTTGACTGAAGATAGTAAGAGGCCAGTTAAAGTTCCTGAAAGGAAAAAGAAAATCACCTGCCTCAAATGAACATAATTACTAGGAAGGGAAATAACAGCTGTCAGTGATCTCTGACGAAATTTTGAGAATGTAATACTATTTATGACAGTAAAATATTCTCCAGGTACTGGAGATGTGGATTTTGAAATCTATTGACAAAAATGTTGAAGTAATGAAGGTCAGCAAAATTATAGAAATGGTGGCTTAAATTCACTTAGAAAGATAAGCCACATTTTTATGAGCAAACATGAATTCAATAAAGAATTCTTCATATCAGATTAACCACATTTCCTCACCTGACATATTTTTGGGACTGCTAGATGGGCATATTCTAGAAATATTTCAGACCTAACATTTGTTTGCTTTAGAATAACTCTTAAAAATTAACTCGATGATATAGTTGTGAATAAAATAAAGACTTGACATGACAAATTGATTTAGACTTAGGTTTGAAATGAATTTCAAAGTCTGTGTGTGTTTATTTAAATATGTATATATAAATACATATATGAATATATTAGGGAGACGATATATTAGGTAGATGGTATACAGCATATTAGATCCCCTTTATTTGTTTTAAAATGAAATAAACTATTCTCTTCTTGAAAGATTACATAACTTAGTATGAATTTAAGGAAAAAATGCCCTTTTTTCCACCTTACCATTGACACTAAATTACAAAGGTCATGTTTCTTTTGTCTTTTTTCTTTCTTTTGATAATTGATTATAGTTCTACAATAGGCATTGAATAATTGTATTTTAAAACATTTTGAAAGGAACATCCAGTCCTCCTTTACTCTCTTTTTTTATTGTCTATTTATCCAAATAGACTTGCTATTTCCATGGCATAGAGAGACAGTGGTTATGAAAGTGGAAGACTCTACTCTTAAAAAAATCTATTTGCTTCCCTCACCGCTATTAACACAATTTTAAAGGCACTTGTTGATATTTTTACTTGGAGAAGGAGAATAGGAGACAGAAATAAAAATATGATATGAAAAATTTCATTCATAGTTCAAGTAAAATTTAAGATTAAAAAATCACTAATATATTAAATTGTAATGCTATTATTTTCATTGCAATTTTATAAATATTGCAGAGTGCTGCATGCAATATCCTAAAATTTTATTCAATCCAATTGTTTTCTTTCCAAGTGAGGTATTTGGAAAGAGCAATATTTTCTAATGCTCTCTTATGTAGTTTGGGTTAACTTTTCCTAAGATCCCTCTCCTTACAAGTTCATCTCATGCTTTTTTTGTTAAAAGTTGTTGAAACTCTCCTTTAAAGTTGAAGTGATTATTATACTGATGCAAATTGTAGAAGTGTCTTTCTGTTAGCCTGAGTACAAATGGCCATAGAACTCCCTCTACCTCTGAATTTTAATGAAAAATATTAGTAATTCCAAGAAGCTCTGCTTATTTGAATCGATATATTGTTTTCCCTGGGTATCATTGTTAAATTTCTTTTCCCTTCTATGGCTGAGTAAATGAGCTTATTTTAACTGGCATGTGAATTTCTAGTATTTCGTTCATTTCAATATCAAGAACAAGTAAATAAAGATTTATTCAGAGTATTCTACATTATAGATACTATGGTATGTTATGGGAATGGAAGAAAAGGCCAACAAGTTTAAATCTGAACTGCATATACAGAACTTGAAGTACTCTGCATATACATGATATTGATGATGATGATGATGATGATGATGATGATGATGATGATGATGATGATGATAAAGGAGGAGAATTGATAGAGGAAGGAAAAAGGAGTGGAGGAGGAGGAGGAGGAAGAAAATGAAGATGACAAAGAATAAGACAAAGATGAAGAAGGAGGAGGAGAAGAATAAGGAGGAGGAGGAGAAAAAGGAGGAGAAGGAGAAGGAGGAAGAAGAAAAGAAAGAAGAAGAGGAGGGGGGGAAGAGGAGAAGGAGGAGGAGAAGGAGGAGAACTAATCTGATGGTCTCCTGACACGGTATATTATTTATTAATTAGAGTCTAATTTTAATGATCATCACTTTCTTAGCCTGTATATAATGTATATACATTATACATTATAATGTATATACATTATAAAGAAACAGAAAACCCATGGGAAGGAAATCAACTATGCAAGAAATATAGGAATTTGAACGTATTGACAAAGATCATTTGATCAGGAAGTGTAATGAAGAGAAGGACATTCTGAAAACCACTCTATAACAGGAAAGTTTGAAGGAACTAGTTGTGTTTAGACTGGCAAAGTAAAAATTAAAGTCAGACATCTCCTTTTGTTGTGTCATCAAATATGTTAAGGGATGTCATATCAAAGAGAGATTTTTCTTTGTCACAAAAGAGAAAATTTAAGACTGATGAACAGTAGAAATAAGGAAACAGACTCTTACCATACATAATAGAAAATGAAACTTTTGCATACTTTTCTAGATTTGATCTGTAATGGAATGAGTTGCCTTGTCAAGGAATGTGCTCCTTGTTTACAACCTGATTACATTAATTAAGCATTAATTAAACACATGGCATCTATAAGAAAGCATACTAATTTGTTGGAGATTCAAAGACAACATGAGAAACAGACATGATCTTAAATTATACTGTTGAATTCAATATTTACTCAGTTAAGTAGAGGATGATTTGAAGAGAAAGGGATCTCTAAATATGCAGTAAGGAATGCCTTTTAGGATGCATTGACCTTTGAAGATGATACATAAGTGTATGCTTAAGATTCCGTAGAACTGATGACTTTTTTTTTTGGAGGGGGGAAAGTAAGGAAATTGGAGTTAAGTGACTTGCCCAAGGTCACACAGCTAGTGTGTCAAGTACCTGAAGTCAGATTTGAACTCAAGTACTCCTGACTCCAGAGATGTTGCTCTGTTCACTGCACCACATAGCTGACCCCTCTTTTTCTTCCAAAATTTTATTTTAGACTCAAACACCAAAACACTCAAATACTGTACAAATACAGTACAGAGAAAAAAAAAAACAAAAACATATCAAAAACTTGAATATTGGAACTTAAATACAAAATTAGGGAAAAAAATGCATGCCCTGTGCATAGCAGAACATAAGAGGATTCAAAACACGTAATAATTGGGGCAGCTAGGTGGTGCAGTGAATAGAGCACCAGCCCTGGAGTCAGGAGGACCTGACTTCAAATCCGACCTGAGTTCAAATCTGGTCTTAGATACCTGACACACTAGCCATGTGACTTTGGGCAAGTCACTTAACCCCAATTGCCCTGCAAAAAAAATGTAACAATACATTTTCATTTCAAGAAAGCTTATATGATACCTAGATAAATAGAATAGATTTCTACAATTTATGTTCACTGACTAAATGATCTCAAAAATCCCCTCAGTCTTTAAGTTTTATGATCATCTAATAATACAATATGCAAATGTATCTATACATAAATGTTATATATTATACTTAAAGACACTAATACACTACAAATGAATCTCAAACGAATATGAATGCATATATGCATGGAATTTTTAAAGTTATATACAAGTCTTAAAAATTCTCATTATTTTTACATTCAGTAGACAAGACAATATTATGGTTTTGTCCAAAGGCCTTACATAATATTTTTCTAGTCTTTCAACCTGACTAGCTGAACTGTAATGTCAATAAATGTGCTTCAGAATCTTAGCTCCAAATTTTAAACTGTTGTATTGTTGTTGTTGTTGGTGATGATGATTATGATAATATTAATTAGTCATAGCACCAGTTGTAGTAGCAATATTGGTAGTAGTTAATACAGCTGAGTCCTGATGAGATCAAATAATGAATATTCTGAACTATTTCCATGTGTTCGAATTCACACTATTCAAAATTATAATTATAGAACATAGAGGTTTTCTTCCAACTAATGGAACAATGTAGTGTTCACCCCCACTCCCAACACATACACACAGACACCCACATTTTGCTCTCATTCTCTCTGTATTTTAGTTCACAAGTCCAACTCAGTTCCATGAAAACAACTCGTTTCTTCTAAAATAGAAGTATCTTCTGTTTTATTCATCTCTTTCGCTTTCTTTGTCACTCTCTCTTTCTGTTCTTCTCTGTCTCTCTCCCTTTTCTTCTTCTTCTCCCTACATTTCTGCTTTAGTCTCTGTCTCTCTCCCTTTCTCTCCCTCTTTCTATGTCTGTCTCTTTTCCCTCCTTCTCCCTCCTCTTAATTAAAATATGACAAACAGCTGTGGTTTTTTGCTTGCCATCAAATCGAATTTATAAATTTCTAAAAGATTGAGAATGGGGGCTACATGGTGCGGTGAGTAAGAGCACTGGCCCTGGAGTCCGGATGACCCAGGATTGGTCCTGTCCTCAGAAAATGAGCACCCCCACATAAATAATGACTGGCCATGTAACCTTGAGCAAGTTACTTAAACCCAATTGCTTTTAAAAATTTATAATGAAAGCAAATATTCAGGCATGCTGAAAGCATCTTGGGCCCCTCTGGCCTCTTGCCAAGTGGCATGGCAGATACAAGAATTCAATGGAGCCTTAAAGTGAGAAGATAACAGATAGCATTATTTGTCTTCTCCCTAGATAGAGGGGGCAAGTATGGAAGAGGGTGTCACAATCTCTTTTCCAAGTTCGTGTTTGATAAGCAGGAGAGCTTTCATCTAGTTCTTGTACAGATTTCTCCCCATAACACTAGAACATCACCCTACTTAAGCTGCCAATATAGTCCTCCCAGTGCTTTCAATGATCTTTCTGCTTTTAATCATTTCCCTTGTCTTTCTAAAGTCCAGGTCAGGAGTAAACCAGGAAAACTTGGTGACTGCCTAAGCATTTAGTGATTCCCCTCCTCCAAACCTTTATGATCCCCTGAAACACGACCAAAAACAAACAATGTAAAAAAAAATGTAAGGGAACCTGAGAAGCCATTTGACCATACTCATCATATAGTAAATGACATATCAAAGATTTAAATCCACATCCTTTAACTTCAAATCTAATTCAAAACTTATTTGTCCTTTAGGGCACTGGGTCGCTGGGCAAGAAAATTATAATCTCTCTATTCCTCAATATCCTCCTTTATGGCCCTAATAATACTTATAATACTTTATATATTTGTAGTGAACACAAAATATGATTATGTGTGTAAAGAAACCTATTAGCTTTAAAGCCTTGCATAAAGATAATCTATAAATGCTTTGCTAGATATATGGGATTGGGCACACACAACCATCTTATGTCAATATGTTTTTTTCTTTGTTTTAAAACTAATTTAGAACGTTTTCTTTGTCCACACTCTCACATCACTTGTACACAATACTTTCATTAAACAAACATATTGTACTAGCTTTTTTTGGGGGGGTGAGGGGCATGGAGTTTATCTTTTCCCCAGAGTTTCTGAAAATGTGTTTAAAATGAAAATAATATAAAATATTAACAAAGAAAATAGAAGCCATACGATGACATTTATAACGTGTCTGAATATATATTCTAAGTGGATATATCTTCTGTGTGAACATCAAAAAATTTGAAATGTTCAGAAATTCACTGACATGCACATCTTTTCTGTTGTTTTTAAAGTTTGTGCATCCAAGTGTGCATGTGTGTGTGTGTGTGTGTGTGTGTGTGTGTGTGTTTGTTATTGTTTCCTTGACGATTGAGCTTTGGCAAGAAGTTATAATGATATGATGATAAAGTATTTTAAAGACATTTCAAGACTAATAGTAGAAGCAAAAAAGCATAGGTTATATGGCTAATTTTTAATAAAGCTAGATATATACACCTGTCTATGTTCTCATTTATTTTGTTTTTCAAATTCTTTCGATAGAACATTAAGAAAACTCTAGCCAAATATCATAGAGGAATACAGTATTATCATTCCATGGATGCCCTGCTTATAAAGGAATGACTCTTCCTGCATATTTTGGTAACTATTCCTATAACTTGATTATAACTATATAGTGTGGTAATTCTTTGATTTCCAAAATTCCAACCTCCTCCTCTGTTCCTACTCATGTCCTACTAAATGGAGGTAGAGAAAGTGACAAAAAGAACTGATTTATCCAGTACAAATATGTTATCAAATTTACCTGGGTCCACACTGCAAGGATACATTCTGATTATTCCTTCCTAATTGATTCTTCATTCTACTATAGATAGCTTATCTTATCTTCTCTTATATCCTGATATTTCCTATACTACCTTCCTCAATTTATCACAGCTAAATAACTTTCTTCATACTTTTTGAAGAATATAAAATATATTTCACATAATCTCCCTCTTTTTACATTCCCTTCAGCTCACAACCCTTAGTCACCACCACCTCCTTTTTCTCCTTAACAGCTGTATCTAGTGAATAATTGGCTCTTCTTCTCAAATTCATTACCTCTACATGTGAAATTGATCCCATTCCCCTATCTTCTCCAGCAGATTAATTCCAATATCCTATTTCTCTCTTCATTCTCACTTTGTTTGCTGATTCATTTAAAGGATTCCTTAATATGCAACCCTCACACACACACACACACACACACACACAGACACACACACACACACTCACATACACACAACCAATCATTCTTGGTCCCTTCTTTGTGAGCCAACATTCTTAAAAAACAAAACAAACAAAAAAACACTCTTTGCTCATTGTCTTCACTTCCTCCCCTCTCTTTCTCTTCTAACCCCTTTATTATTTGATATTTACCTTATTATATCACTCAAATGAAACTGTACTTTCTGAAGTGATCAGTCATCTGTAAGTGCCCATTCTTAATTGTTTTTCCAATTTTTTATTATTCTTTCCTCCATTGTAGTGTTTGCCACTAATGACTTCTTGATTATTGTACATGGCCTGTGCTGTCTAGGTTTTATTTATTTTACTTTTATTTATATATATTTATGTTTATTTTATTTATTTATATTTATATAAATATATATATATGTATATTTATATAAATAAATATATACATATATTTATTTTATTTATTCTCTCTTGATTCTATTCCTACCTTCTAAACACTCTATTTTAATTTTCTTTCCCAGATCATCTCTGTACCATGCCCCAAGAGGTGTGTATAATTAAAAGCACTACTCTGCATCTTTATCACTCCTATCTCTACCATAGGTCTCTTGTTACTCTCTTTGGGGAACATAGGTTTCTTATTATCTCTATGTTTAGGACTTCTATTCATCCAACAGTAGTCCCTCTTTTAAATGCCTGTCCCTTATAATGAACTGCTAAGTAGAAATTTTTAATTCAATGTTCTTTTTCTTTGCATTTGTGAAATAATCTTTATTTTTGTCTTTCTAGCTACTAGTGCTAAGCCTAGTACACAGTAGGTACTTGATAAATGCTAATTTACTTTTTCTCTTGTTTTCCTCTTCTTAAATTTTATTTTAAATCATTAATTTCCACAAGATTTTGAGGTAGAAATTTTCTCCCCGTTTTTCCCCTACTCACCACCCCAAAAGAGCAATCCCATTGACTATCCCTGCCCCCAATCTGCTATCTCCCATAACTTCCCCTATCCACTCTCTGACTTTACAGTAGGGCACAGTAGATCTCTATGCCCCATTGTGTGTATTTCTTATTTCCCAGTTACATGTAAAATAGTAATAATTATATATATATATATATATATATATATATATATATATATATATATATATATACACACACACACGTGTGTGTGTGTGTGTGTGTGTGTGTGTATAAACATTTGATTTTAAAAATTTGAATTCCAGATTCTTTTCCTTACTCCCTCCTCACTCACTCTTACTGGGAAGATATGCAATTAAATATACATTGTACGTGTGTAGCTATGCAAAACATTTCCATAGTGGATACATTATGAAAGAATGGCTATATTTCCCTCCATCCTATCCCATGCCCATTTGTTCTATTCTCTACTTTGATCCTGTCCCTTTTCAAAAATGGGTGCTTCCAAATTCCCTTCCCTCAGCCTGCACTCCCTGAAATCATCCCCCATCTCATCTCCTTTCCCCCTACTCTTCTTTAGGGTGAGATATCCTATATAGTGTTTATGTCATTCCCTCCCTAAGCCAAATTCAATGAGAATAAGGTTGGTTCATTCCTTTTTGCCTTCCTGTTCTTACCCTCCATTGTAACAGTTTCCCTTCCCTCTTCTTTATGAGATGATTTACCCCATTCTATCTCATCCTCTCCTCTCATTATATTCCCCTCTCACTTCTTAATTTCACATTTTAATTATCATGCCTTCCTATTCAATTGGCCCTGTCCTCTCTGTATACTTGTACACATATATAAAAACACTCACATATGTATTCATATGCACACATACCCTCCTATAAAGACATATATATATACATATATATACATATATATGTATATATATACATATATATGTATATATATACATATATATACATATATATGTATATATATACATATATATGTATATATATATATATACATATTTCTATTTCCTTCAACTATTCTCATAATGAGAAAAGATTAATAGGTTACAATTATTTTTTCCATGTAGGAATATAAATAGTTCCACTTTGATAAGTTCCTTATGATTTCTTTTCCCTGTTTGCCTTCTCATGTTTCTCTTGCTTCTTGAATCTGAATGTCAAATTTCCTATTCAACTTTGTTTTTGTTTTTGTTTTTGTTTTTTTTCCTAAAGAATGCTTGAAAGTCCTCTATTCCACTGAATGAACATATATTCCCCTGAAACAAGGTATTCAGTTTTTCTGGGTAGGTGACTCTTGGTTTTAATTCCAGATCTTTTGACCTTTGGAATATCATATTCCAACCCCTCCTATCCTTCAGTGTAGAACTTGCCAGATCTTGTGTTATCCTGATTGTGTTTCCACGATATTCAAATTGTTTCTTCCTGGCTGCTTATAATATTTTCTCCTTGATCTGGGAACTCTGGAACCTGGCTATAATATTCCTAGGAGTTATCTTTTGGGGATCTTTTTCAGGAGGTGATATGAGAATTCGTTCAAACTCTATTTTGGCCTCTGGTCCTAAAACATCGGGGCAATTTTCCTTGAGAATTTCTTGAAGGATGATTTCTAGGTTCTTTTTTTGATCAAGGCTTTCAGGTAGTCCAATAATTTTTAAATTTTCCTGTGATAAATTCTGAACACCTGGGTTCCTTCTCCTTAAGGAGGCAGCCACTTCAAGCTTCTGTCCCAATCCAGATGCAGGCAGCTCACCATTCCTTCTCTCAGCTCAGCAAAGTCAACATGTGGCCATTCTTCTCTCCTGTTCCTTGGCTCTACAGAGTCACAGCTACCGAAATTGGGAAACAAATAATTGTCCCAGCCCCCATCCTTTCCTTTTAGTCTGCAGATCCTGTTTGTGACACCATTTGTAGCAGCAAGTACCCTAGCATCCCCAGGGTGGCTACCAACACAGGTTCTTAGATTTGCTTTTCTAAAGGAGAGCAAGTCAAAATGGGTAAACAATCTTGCTTTTATCGATCAAACATATCATTTACCAAGTTCAGGGAAAAAAAGTCAGCTCCCCCAAATTCAGAGTATACAGAGGTTACAAGCAGAAGTTACAAGAAGACAAAGAAACAAACAGACCAAGCCCTCCAATTGTCCAACCATTACATCCATACCTAGTCAGTTATCAGAGAGGGAGGCATCAACATCTGAGTTTTTCAAAGTGTGTGTGGGGGGAGCGTGTGGGGCTCAATGTCTTCTCAGAGTCTCATCTGGTCAACTTACACAATGCTTCTCAAAGTGAGGCCCAAAACACATCCTTACAACTGGGTTTATATAAATTTCTCCTGGCTCAGAGAATGTCACAACCCTCTTGACTCACTGCCCAATCACAAAGTATCTCCTGAAAAGCAAGTCTCCCACCCCAGGTTCCAGGTGCACTCAAGTCTATCAAAGGGCCTAGGGGCAGGGAAGATATCAAATTTAAATTCCCATTACAGTCAATTAACATAGCAAAGAGTTTTATGATAATTTTGGTAGGTCCAGTCATAGTAATTATTCTCTTATTCCCTCAGGTCAATTCCCTTCTGAGATTTTGATGCTCACTCCTCTCTGTCTCTCTCTTGGTCTCTGTCCCTTCTCTTCCTGTCTCTTTCCATTTCTCTTTCATTCCCCCTATCATATGTAAAAAAAATCATGCTTTTTATTTTTTTAAATGAATTTTATTTAAAAATTATCTCCTCTTCTCCCCTTCCCACTCCCCAACATGGTAAGCCATTTGATATAGGTTATATATGTGCAGTCATGGGTAGCACATTTCCATATTAGTCATGTTTTGAAAGAAAACACAGAAAATAATCACCATGAAAAACATAAAGAGAAAATAGTATACTTTGTTCTGCATTCAGCTTTCATCTGTTTTTTTCTCTAAGGTAGAAAATGTTTTTCATCACAAGCTCTTTGGAATTGTTTTTGATCATTGTATGGCTGAGAATAGTTAAGTCATTCACTGTTGGTCATCATACTATATTCCTGTTGCTGTGTATAATGTTCTCCTAGATCTGTTCACTTCATTTTGCATTAGTTCATGTAAGTCTTTCCAGGTTTTTTTATGAAATCATAATTCTCATTTCTTAAAGCATAATAGTTTTCCATTATAATCATAATCCACAATCTGTTCAACCATTCCCCAATTGATGGGCATCCCCTACATTTCCAATTCTTTGGCACCACAAAAGGATCTGCTATAAATTTTGTATACAAATGGGTCCATTTTCTTTTTTTTTCTCCCTGTGGCATATATACCAAGTAGTGGTATTGCTGTTTAAAGCATATGCAGTTTTCTAACTCTTTTTGTTCCAAATGATTGGATTAGTTTATAACTGCACCAACAGTATATCAGCATCTACTCCAACATTCATCATTTTCCTTTTCCATCATATTAACCAATCTTAAAGATATTAGGTGGTACCTTACAGTTGTCTGATGGAAAGAATGACATTTAATCATGTTCAATCATGCAGGTACCTCTAAGTAGAGCACTATTCTGGGGATTTGGATTTTGTAAAGTGGTTTAGTCTTTGCTCTTTGGTGGGAATGGAAGCCAAAAATTTCTGCATAAGGCAAGTGAAGAGAAAAAGAAGAGGAGATGGGAAAGGAAGAGATGAGAGACTGGAAGCAGAACAAAACAAAAGGGAAGCAAGGCAAAAGGAGCCCATGTACTGACAGAGGAAGGAAGGTGGGCATGGAATAGAAAAGGGGAAAGGGACCTTGGGGACAGCAGAGAGGGACCAAGGATAATCTGGGCTGATGGATAGGTTTGGGCTGTAGTTGCTTTGGCTACTACTTCTGCTAGTGTAATAATGCACTTTATGTTGATGCAAAAGGAAATCAAATAAGAATGTAAAAATATCTAAAGCCTAAGGGACTAGCTTTAGGTTTCATTAGATCTGTACATTATTTCTGAGACAATGAGTCACATTCCAAAAGGCTTTCACCACTTTTCTTTAGGGATAAGGCCACACCCAGTATTTTCTGCATTTCAGTAGAAGACAAGCCAAAAGTAGTACAACAGAGAGAGCAGACCAATAGTTGACACCTGCAACATACAGTTAGCCCTTCAGTATACCAAAATTTAGCATCAGTTGCCCTGCAGGGAAGCAGCTTCTGAAGCAAAGCTGAGGTGCAGTGCTAGCTAGCTAGCATAATCATGTTCAGTATTGTACTATAATATCTGAAAATTTGTCCCTCTATGTATCAAATGGTAGGAAGGATGGATTCTCCTAGTTATTTGCCTACCTATGCTCTTTGTTTTGAGAGTTTCTACATATCTGTGGCACATGGAATATGACAATCTTTAAAGATTTAGAAAGAAGGAAATTAAATGAGAAAATTAAGTTGTATATTTGAGATTGAAGGCTCTTTATTAGTCATTTTGATTAGCATGTACATGAATATAAATACCATATAGCTACATAAATAGCCTTCCTGTTGAGCTCTGCTTGAAGTAGGGAACTCACTACTTACCAAGAGAACTCATTACTCTTTGGGGACAAGCAGAATAATCCATCTTTCACACAATATTCCTTTAATACTTCAAGTATTGTATTCCTCCTACGTCTGCTCATTTTCAGCTAAACATTACAAATTCTTCAGCAGATGGAACTGTGAGATATTTTCTTGACACTTCACAAACCTAGTTATATTATTCTAGAATCATATTAGTTCGTCAATGTCTTTCCTAAAATGTGATCTTCCGAAGTATGTGTAATTTTCTCTACAAACCGGAATATGATACTTTTCCTTCTTATTAATGTACCTCTTAATGCATCTGAAGATAAAAAAGTAGTTTGTTACCAAATTATACATTTTATATTGCATTATGGTTTCTATCTCTTGTTTGGTCATAAGATTTACCTTTATTCATAGAAAAGAAAGGTAAACTATTTCATGCTTCCTTAAGTGATTTATGATATTGCCCATTATATCTAAATCATTTATCCATTTTGACCTTATCTTGATATATCGTTTGAGATATTGGTCTATACCTACTTTCTGGCAAACTGCTTTGAATTTTCCCACCAGCTTTTGTCAAATAGTGAGTTTTTTATCCCCCAAAATTGGACCTTTGTGTTTATCAAAAATCAAATTACTAGGGTCATTAATCATCATGTATTGTGTACCCAATATATTCTAAAATGCTAAAAGGCTTAAGTTTTCTGCTGACATAGGGAAAGTTCAGTGAATCAATCTATCTATACACCTATCATCCTTTTCTTTAGAAACATGCCTCTTTGTCTTCCAAATAAGACCACAGAGTTGACAAAACTATGAATACATATGAAATTAACATTTTTCAGAAGAAATAACTGGGAAAACATGGAGAAAGCAATAAAAATTGAAAAAAAAATTAAAAGATGATAGATTTACAAATGAAAAACCAAGCAATGTCTTCAATTACCAGTAATCAAGTAAAAGTGCTACAAAATGTGAAAGAGCAAGAGATGAAGGACCATTCCTTGCTTCATTTTTATATATGAATTAGGCTTAATTATCTGTAATGTTAAACATATGTTATATTCTGTGGAAGTGAATTTTTTGTGAAAGTTTAATAAAAGACTCAATATCAGAGTCAATATAAAAACATGACCAGCATATCTTGTTTTTCCTTTTATGCATGTATCTGATGACATCTTTTATGCTCCTTTAACATTTTAGGATGTGAAATGTATAATTTTATTAGATTAAATTTAAAAGATTTTTTTATAAACAAAAGCAATGAAGACAAAATCATAAAGAAATTAGAAAACTGGGTGGGGGAATTAAAGAAAATATCTATTATAAAAGTCTTATTTCTTAACTAGAGTAAAACTTACAAGAATACAGGTCATTTCTTAGTTGATAAATGATATGCATAGGCAACTTTCAGTTAAGAATGTCAAAGCCATGGGGCATCTAGGTGGCACAGTGAATAGAGCACCAGCCCTGGATTCAAGAGGACCTGTGTTCAGATTTAACACACAAACACAAAAAATTAGCTGTGTGACCTTAGGCAAGTCACTTAACTCTAATTGCCCTCCAACCCCCCCCCCAAAAAAAAATAAAACAACAAAAAAAGAATGTCACAGCCATCTCTAATCATATAATAAAGGACTCTATATCACTATTGATTAGAGAAATGCAAATTAAAAAAAAAAAAACCTGTGAGCTACCACCCCACACTTATCTGATTGACCCATATGGAGGAACTGGAGTGTTTCAAACATTGGAGGGGATATGGAAAACATCAGGACACTAATGTTGGAATTATACACTGATACAACATTCTGGAGAATAATTTGAAACTATTCCCAAGGAGCTATAAAATTGTGCATTGCCTTTGCCAAAGCAGTACCACTACTAAATCTATATTCCATAGAGATGAAAAAGAAAATATCATTTCATGAGATGCTTGATAATGCAATATTAGAGTAAAGAAGTTAAAAAAAAAACTATGAGAAAATGGACATTTGCACTAAGACCCATTAAATAAAAGTAAAAGAGAGCAATTCTTTAAGAATATCATCAAAATTAACTTAGCACAAATATTGATACTCAACATGTTCTAATGGGAAAATGAAGATAGTATAAATTTTTTGCAGAGGAAACATGGTTCAGTAAGAAATAATGAGAAATACCAAAGAATTGATAATTGTTAAAAAGATAGAAATGGCACTCAGAGAAGAAATATGGGGGGAAATAGCTAGATCTAAGAAAGAATACACTTGCATGCTCAAGTTAACAAAATTATGAGGGCAATGAAAAATTGATTTAAAAGTTTTCTACAAAGAAAAGATAACAGAAGTCATGATAAAAATTGGGGTCTTAAGGGGTCTTAAGACAAAAAAAAAGAATGTCAAAATTGGGTCAGATATACACACATAAGCACACACACACATACACACATGCGTGTGTGAATATATGTGTGTGCATATATATATATATATATATATACATACACATATACATACATATACACAGATATTTATATATGTAGTTTAAAATTTTCTAATTTAATGCTTTTAAACATTTTTATTTTAAAATAAATGACTGAAAATATTTGAGGCATTATATATAATGCAATAATATAATTTAGTGATTGGCAGTAAAAGATATGTGTGTATGTATATACACATAGATACATATATGCATATACACATATTCAGGCATACCAATATTTTCCAGATCTTCAGTGGAGTTTGGATTGATGAATATACTTAAATCTTTTCAAATGCAGTTTGAAGCTAGGATTGTTTTTTACTATTGACTTTGCATCTTCAGTGCCTAGCTCAGTATAAATGTAAATGTAAAATGATTTTGGTTGAGTAATGTTGTGGTTCCTTATTGTATAGATTGTATATAAATTATTAAATTTGTGTGACCTGGTGGTAGACAATATGAATTTGGGATACTTAAAATACCCCCCCCCCACACACACACAGGCTTTCAGTTTATATGATGACATATAGATTAAGAAACTTTTGGGGCAGCTAGGTGGCGCAGTGAGTAGAGCTTCGGCTCTGGAGTGAGAAGGATCTGAGTTCAGATCCAGCCTCAGGCACTTAACGCACACACTAACAAAAACCTAGCTGTGTGACCTTGGGCAAGTTACTTAACCCCAATTGCCCTCCAAAAGAAAAAAAAAAAGAAACTTTCTATTCTGATCATTATTTTTCATTTATTAATTCTGAATGTCCCATCCATTCCTTTGCTTTATTATTAAGTACAATCTTAACCTATACTTTTTGAATTTCTTTCTCTAATTCTATTTAAAGTCTATCTTAGGGGGTCAGAGACAAGATAGCAGATTAAAAGCATAAGTTTGGCTAGGACTCCTGCTTCAACAATTTCCAATACTTCTAAAACTGACTCTAAACAAATTTTAAAGCTACAGGACACACAAAAAGATGGAGAGAATCAAATCTCCAGCTGAAGGCAGCCTGGCAGGCCTACAGGAATGGTTTATAACAGAACATTGGGAGCTGAGTGAGGTCCTCAGTAAGCCACAGTTCTGGCCCCAGGGTCACCCTGAGCAGTGCCCACACTGGCAAGGACCGATTTCTGGAGAGTGAATCACCAGGAGCTGTGGCAGTTTCCAGACTCCTCAACCCATAAATGCCAAAGAGAAAATAAAAGGTCAGCTGGGAACTCTGTTGTAAGGGCAAAAGAACTTTGTGATCTGGCCCTTGCCCACAGGGCAAGAAATGACAGGAGGCAAAACAGTGCCTTGTAGCTGCTTTCAAAGCTCCTGGCCTGCAGATGGTAAGGGGAACAAGTAACCATTAAGAGGGAAATCGCTCTTGCTTTGACCAGCCTGGATCTGGATCATAGTCTTGGGTGGTGATCCTGGGGTGTGTGGCCAGTGAGCCAGAGCTTGTGGGGGCTGTAGAGAAGTCACCCTCCAAAGAGCTCCAGCAGCTGCAAAATCCCTAGGAATTTGGGACAAATCTATCCATTCTGTAATCATAGTACTCCCATTGCAAAGAGCTCAAAAGTCTAGTAATTGGCAAGATGAGGAAGCACAATCAGACCATATAATCCTTTTTAGGAGACAAAAAGGATCAAAGCATGGAACTGGAGGAGGACAATGAAGTCAGAACTCCGGCATCAAAAGCTTCCAAGAAAAAATATGAATTGTTCAAGGGTGGTTAGGTGGCACAGTGAGTATAGAGTCGGCCCTGGAGTCAGAAGGACCTGGGTTTGGATCTGGCCTCAGACACTTAATGCATACGCAAATAAAAACCTAGCCATGTGACCTTGGGCAAGTTACTTAACCCCAATTGCCTCCCAAAAGGCAATATATATATATATATATATATATATATATATATATAAATTCATATACATATGAATTGGTCACAAGCTATGAAGGAGCTCAAGGTGTATTTTGAAAATCAAGTAAGAGAAGTGAAGGGAAAAACTGAGAAGAAAAATAAGAATGATGCAAAAAAAAATCATGGAAAGCAAGTCAGAAACCTGCTAAAGGAGACCCCTAAAATTCTCAAGAGGTCTTTGCTATTATTTTGGGCTTCAGGCTTCCTCAGGATTTCTGGGAACCTAGAGGAGACCGACTCCAGAGATCATGCCTCAACTAGGATGGGGGTTGCTGTTCCTGAGCCTCATGGCCATGGCCCATGGGGTTCAGAAGGGTAATGATCTGCTCAATGTCTGCATGGATGCTAAACACCACAAGGCAGAGCCTGGTGCAAAAGATGGCCTTCATCAGCAGTGTAGCCCATGGAAGAAAAATGCCTGTTGCACTGTAAAAAGCAAGCCATGCTGCCCATGAAGACACTTCTTACCAGTACCACTTCAATTTTAACCACTGTGGAAATATGACCCTAGCCTGCAAACGCAACTTTATCCAGGAAACTTGTCTCTATGAGTGCTCTCCCAACTTAGGACCCTGGATCCAGCCAGTGTCCTCAAGCTTGTGGAGGGAACAGATCCTGAATGTTCCCCTGTGCAGGGAGGACTGTAACCAGTGGTGGGAGGACTGCCGATGCTCTTATACCTGCAAAGAGAATTGGCAGAAAGGCTGGAACTGGACTTCAGGGATTAACAAGTGCCCACTTGAGGCTGCCTGCCACCCTTTCACATTTTACTTCCCCACACCAGCCTCCCTATATGAGAACGTTTGGAGTCACTCTTATAAAGCAAGCTCTTTTGGCTGGGGCAGTGGCAAATACATCCACATGTGGTTTGACCCAGCCCAGGGAAACCCCAATGAAGCTGTGGCTAAAAATTATGCTTTTGGCTCTGCCCCAGGCATCTTCAGTTGGGGGGCCAGTTTCCCCTTATTGACTTTGACACTGAAGTTGCTTCTCTGGGTTTAACCCTCATTAGGCATAAAACCTAACCAATCTACGTGCAAAACCATAGCCAATATTTACTCCCAGTCTGACCCCTCTGGACCCCAGCATCCTGCCTAACACAGTCTGACTCTATTGAAACCTTGGCTTCCCAAGTTGAATTCTTCCCCCTCAAATCTGAGCTGTCTGCTTGGAAGTCTATACCCCCACACACTTTGGATTTCACATTCCCCATCCCATTACTGAGGGAGGCAAGTAGGGAGTTCTTTCCTTTCTCCCCACTTTTAAGTAGCTCTAAACTCTTCCTCTGCAAAGCCAAGTACACTCACCCCCCTTCTCTCCTTTAAGGGAAATTATATATGATTATTTCCCTCTCTAAAGTAAAACCCTTCTTACTCCTTTCCAGTAAGGATCATTTCATTGATTATATTTGTATCCCTAGTACGTAGTCCATATATAAGTAGGTGCTTAATAAATGTTAATTGATATAAAAAAATTCTAAAGAAAATAACACTTTAAAAAGTAGACTAGTTCAAATGGCAAAAGTGGTCCAAAAAGCCAATGAGGAGAAGAATGCCTTAAGAAGCCAAATTTCAAATACTCACTGAAGAGAATAATTCCTTCAAAATTAGATTGGAAAAAATGGAAGCTAAAGACATTATGATAAGATACTATAAAAGAGATCCAAACAAGTGAAAAAGAATAGAAGTCAATCCTCTTTCCCGTCTCTCAAGATGGCAGACCAAAAGCCACCCACGGAAAAGAAGGTCAAAAAGGAAAAAAAGAGAGAAAAAAAGGAAGATGTAGCTGAAAAGGCCAAAACGTCTCGAAAGCATTGCAGTCGGAACCCCGTCCTGGCCTGAGGGATCAGTAGATACTCCAGGTCTGTCATGTATTCCTGGAGAGCCATGTAGAAGCAGAAATATGCTGCCCCCAAAATCTGGATTGAAAGGAAGAAGAAAGACAAAGTGCCTGCTACTATATCAAAGCCTGTTGGTGGTGATAAGAATGGAGGAACTCGAGTGGTAAAGATTCGCGAAATGCCTAGGTATTACCCTACTGAGAATGTGCCTAGAAAGCTCCTAAGTCATGGCAAGAAGCCCTGTAGCCAGCATGTGAGGAGACTTCGAGCTAGCATCAAGCCCGGTACAGTTCTGATCATGCTCACTGGCCGCCACAGGGGCAAGCGCGTGGTTTTCCTAAAGCAACTGGCTAGTGGCTTGCTACTGGTGACTGGACCTCTGACCATCAACCATGTTCCTCTGAGAAGGACCCATCAGAAATTTGTCATTGGCACTTCTACCCGAGTTAACCTTTCAGGTGTGAAAATTCCAAATCATCTTACTGATGCTTACTTCAAGAAGAAGAGGCTCAAGTAAACCTAGACACCAAGAAGGGGAGATTTTTGACACAGAAAAAGAGAAATGCAAGATTACAGAGCAGCGCAAGGCTGATCAGAAAGCAGTAGACTCTCAGACCCTACCCCAAATCAAGAAAATTCCTCAGCTCCGTGGCTACCTGTGTTCTGTCTTCTCTCTCTCCAATGGAATTTATCCTCACAAACTGGTGTTTTAAATGCCTTGCAGAGAACACTTATTAAAATATTTGCAATAAAAAAATAGAAGTCAATGAGAAACACCTCATTGGAAAAGCCATTGACCTCCAAAATAGATCAAGGAGAGATAATTTAAAATTATTTGGCTACCTGAATGCAACAATCAAAAAAAGAACCTAAAAATCATCCTTCAAGAAATTCTCCAGGAAAGTTGCCCCAGTATTCTAGAATCAGAGGGCAAAATAGAAACTGAAAGAATTCACCAATCACCTCTTGAAAAATATCCCAAGGGAGTAGAAACAGCTCATCCAAGCCACTGTGCCCCAACATTCCCCCCAAACGATGTAAAAGGGGACTCTGAACAACTTCTGGAGCCCCAGCACCCACAGAACGACACAGAGAAGCTAAACTCCCACTGAGGACAGCCCAGCAGCCCTGCAGGAAGGACCAGCGCAGTGGGCTGGGACCTGGCAGTGCACAGAGCACAGAGTGCAGGAGCCGAGCCGAGCCAAGCCCAGGTCCGCATGAGCCAAGGTTTTAGCCACAGGGTGGCAGGTCCAGCAGCCAGCTGGAGGAACCCCAGAACACCAGGAGCTATGGCGACTCCAGAATTATCAACATAGACTTGCCTGGGACAAAGTAAGAGGTTAGTGTCCTATGGACTTTGGGACTGGTATTAGGGAATGCATCGGCTCCCTCCCCTGGGGGCTAGAAGCTGCTGAGGACAAACCCCATTTTGTAGTTTTCAGAGGCAGTTCCTGCTCCCAGCCTGCAAATTTGTAGGGAGATCCAGCGATCAGTCTTGGGGGGTAATTGCTCTTGCTTTAACCTCCCTGAATCTGGATTGTGATCTAGGGTGGAAGTCGTGGGTGGGTTTACTGCTTGCCAGAAACGGAAGTTGCCCCCCACACGTTCGGGACGAAAATTCCTCTATCTGGCCTTAAAGCCATAGTGTGGCAACAAGCCCAAAGTCAAGTAATTAAGTGGCAACATGCCAAGGCAAAGGAAACAGAAAAATGCAACCCTAGACTCCTATTTTGGGGGCAAGAGCTAGAGCAGGAGGAGGACTGTGAGGTCAGAAGTCCTGCTCCAAAAGCCCCAGGGGAAAACATGAGCGGGTTGCAGGCCATAGAGGACCTTAAGAAGGACTTTAAAAATCAAATAAGAGAAGTGGAGGAAAAATTGGAAAGAGAAATGAGAAGGATGCAGGAAAAGTATGAAATGAGGGTCAACAGCCTGACTGAGGAAAACAACACCTTAAAAAATAGACTAACTCAAATGGCAAAGGAGGCCCAAAAGGGCAATGAGGAGAAGAATGCCTTAAAAAGTCGAATTTGCCAGATGGAAAAAGAATCTCAGAATTTCACTGAGGAGATTCATTCCTTCAGAGTTAGACTGGAGCAAATGGAAGCTAATGACTTTATGAGAAATCAAGATGCTGTTAAGCAGATACAAACAAATGAAAGGTTAGAAGGCAATGTGAAATATCTCATGGGAAAAACCACTGACCTGGAGAATAGATCCAGGAGAGAAATTTAAAAATTATTGGACTACCTGAAAGCCATGATCAAAGAAAGAACCTAGAAATCACCCTTCAAGAAATTCTCAAGGAAAACTGCCCTGATGTTTTAGATCCAGAGGGCAAAATAGAGGTTGAAAGAATCCACTGATCACCTCCTGAAAAAGACCCCAAAAAGAAAACTCCCAGGAATATTATAGCCAGGTTCCAGAATCCCCAGATCAAGGAGAAAATACTTCAAGCAGCCAGGAAGAAACAATTTCAATATTTTGGAAAGACAATCAGAATAGCCCAGGACCTGGCAGCTTCTACACTGAGGGATTGAAGGGCATGGAATATGATATTCCAGAGGGCAAAAGAGCTGGGAATGAACCCAAGGGTCACCTACCCATCAAAACTGAGTATTTTGTTTCAGGGGAAAATATGGTCATTCAGTAGAATAGAGGACTTTCAAGCATTCTTGAGGAAAAAAAAAGAGTTGAATAGAAAATTTGACATCCAGACACAAGAAGGAAGAGATGCCTGAGAAGGTATCAGGGAAAAGAAATCAAAAGGAACTTATCAAAGTTGAACTATTTACATTCCTATATGGAAAAGCAATAACTGTGACTGATGATATCTTTCTCACTATGAAAATAATGGAAGAAGGGTGTGTGGTCATATGAATACATATGTGAATGTGTATATATGTTTACAGTTATATATAGATAGAGGGCATAGGTTGAATTTGTTGGGAATGGAGAATACTCAAGGGATGAAATTATGAGGTGAGAGAGGAAAGTGGCAAGAGGAGATGGGGAGAGACAGGGTAGGGTAAACTATCCCATGTAGAAGAAGCAAGGGGAAGTGGTTGCAAAGGAGGGGGAGAATAAGGAAGGCTAAAAAGGGAAAACCACATTCACATTGAATTTGGTTCAGGGAGAAAATGACATACATACTAAATGGGATATCTCAACCTGCAGCAGGATAGGGGGAAGGGGGATGAGAGGAGGGATGATGGATGGGAGGGCATCCTTGGGGTGAGGGGAGGTTGGAAGTACCCATTATAGAAGAGGGACAGGAACATGTAGGGAATGGACCAGGTGGGGGGTGGGATGAGTGGGAGGGAATTATAAGCAGCCTTGTACAATATATCTACTATGATAATGTTTTGCATAGCTAGACATATACAACATATACTGAATTACTTATCTCCCAAGAGGGAATGGGTGACAAGGGAGGAAGGAAATGGATCTGAAATTCGAGGTCGTAACATTAAATGTTTCAAATATATATATAAATACTATTATTAATACTCTTTTGCTTGTAATAGGGAGATAAGATGTGCAGGCATTGGGATGCAAAATCTCACCTTCCTCTAATGGAAAAGTTGCTGGGGGTATGGGAGAAGGTATGGGAGAGAGTAGATTGGAGGAAGTGACATCTTTTGGGATTACTGTTCTGGGAGGTTGGGTAGGGGAATAATGGGGGGAAAATGATTGTAACTCAAAATCTGGCAGAAATGAATGATGTAAAACAGAAGTTAATAAAGCATCTGTTAAAAAAAAAACAAAAAAAATCAAAAAACAAAGAAAGAACCTAGAAATCACCCTTCAAGAAATTCTCAAGGAAAACTGCCCTGAGGTTTTAGATCCAGACGGCAAAATAGAGGTTGAAAGAATCCATTGATCCCCTCCTGAAAAAGATCCCAAAAAGAAAACTCCCAGGAATATTATAGCCAGGTTCCAGAATCCCCAGATCAAGGAGAAAATACTTCAAGCAGCCAGGAAGAAACAATTTCAATATTTTGGAAAGACTATCAGAATAGCCCAGGACCTGGCAGCTTCTACACTGAGGGATCAAAGGGCATGGAATATGATATTCCAGAGGGCAAAAGAGCTGGGAATGAACCCAAGGGTCACCTACCCATCAAAACTGAGTATTTTGTTTCAGGGGAAAATATGGTCATTCAGTAGAATAGAGGACTTTCAAGCATTCTTGAGGAAAAAAAAAGAATTGAATAGAAAATTTGACATCCAGACACAAGAAGGAAGAGATGCCTGAGAAGGTATCAGGGAAAAGAAATCAAAAGGAACTTATCAAAGTTGAACTATTTACATTCCTATATGGAAAAGCAATAACTGTGAATGATGATATCTTTCTCACTATGAAAATAATGGAAGAACGGTCTGTGGTCATATGAATACATATGTGAATGTGTGTATATATGTTTACAGTTATATATAGATAGAGGGCATAGGTTGAATTTCTTGGGAATGGAGAATACTCAAGGGATGAAATTATGAGGTGAGAGAGGAAAGTGGCAAGAGGAGATGGGGAGAGACATGGTAGGGTAAACTATCCCATGTAGAAGAAGCAAGGGGAAGTGGTTGCAAAGGGGGGGGGGGGAATAAGGAAGGCTAAAAAGGGAAAACCACATTCACATTGAATTTGGCTCAGGGAGAAAATGACTTACATACTAAATGGGATATCTCAACCTGCAGCAGGATAGGGGGAAGGGGGATGTGAGGAGGGATGATGGTTGAGAGGGCATCCTTGGGGTGGGGGGAGGTTGGAAGTACCCATTATAGAAGAGGGAAAGGAACATGTAGGGAATGGACCAGGTCGGGGGGTGGGATGAGTGGGAGGTAATTATAAGCAGCCTTGTACAATATATCTACTATGATAATGTTTTGCATAGCTAGACATATACAACATATACTGAATTACTTATCTCCCAAGAGGGAATGGGTGACAAAGGAGGAAGGAAATGGATCTGAAATTCGAGGTCGTAACATTAAATGTTTCAAATATATATAAATACTATTATTAATACTCTTTTGCTTGTAATAGGGAGATAAGATGTGCAGTCATTGGGACACAAAGATTCACCTTCCTCTAATGGAAAAGTCGATGGGGGTATGGGAGAAGGTATAGGAGAGAGCAGATTGGAGGAAGTGATATCTTGTGGGACTACTATTCTGGGAGGTTGGGTAGGGGAATAATGGGGGGAAAATGATTGTAACTCAAAATCTGGCGGAAATGAATGATGTAAAACAGAAGTTAATAAAGCATTTGTTTAAAAAAAAGAAATAATGGTAGGAAACAAATATTCGGAATGATTAACAATTTTAAAGCTTGTGATACGGTTTAGTCGGCATTTTATGTGACTTCGTGTACTCTTTTTCACAAAGAGTGAATATTACTAATAATAAGCCTCTTCTTAAGTGAATTAACAATCATGAATAAGGACATAAATAGTTATCCAAATAATTAAAGATCAGTTGTGACATAATCTCACGATATCATCCTAGGACTTTGAAGGCATACTTCCTTTTACCTTTGTAAATTGAAATAAATCTAGAATTTTAATGCTTAATTAATAGAAAGCCTATTTGATTGATTTTTAATTTTAGGAGAACTCCAATTATTGGAGTGACTTACTTCCCACATTAAATGCTTATTGCGTTTACTATGAAATCAATCTACTGCATTATTTCACTTTAGTTTCCATTACTTTACTAGCATATGAATATATATATATATATATATATATATATATATATACACACACATATATATATAGGCTTTGTACAATCTAATATTTACATACTTATTCTTAATTTGCGTTTTGATTTTGAAATGTACTATGTTGTATACTTAAGAAAATATCCATCATTCTTAATCTTGTTTCACATTTCAGTTTGTGGCATTCAATGTCATATTAAAGAAGTTGATATGAGATAATTTGGTGAAGAAACCTATGTTGATATGAGTCTACCAATGAAAGTAATCAAGCTGCTTTAAAGAAGATAATGTGCTGGGAAGATCTTAATTAAGGAGCCTGATCTTCGGTCAGCTCTGAAAATGTAAACCTGTGGGGAGTAAAAGAACACAGGGAATGCAGTTCAGTTTGGATCGTGACAGGAGAGGAGAGGTGAGGCCCCAGAGGTGCAGACTTAAGGACAGTGCAGACAGCACACGGCCATGTTTTCCAATAGGGCCTGACCAGGGCAGGGGAGGGGTGGCTTACCTGCTGCTGAGAACGTATGCTTTTGGGATAGAATGATGTCTGGGGTCCCTGGTGTTTGAGTTTGGCTCCAAGATAAGACAAGCAGGACCAGAAAACTAGAGAAAGCTTGGGGATGTAGACAAGTGGCTATAGCTGTGATTGTGGGGACCCCTGGAGAGTCCCCCTACATGATACCTGTTGGGGTTCCCAGTGGGGTATATGCCCAACTCCCACTATCAGCCCCAGAAATGACTTTGTATTGATCGTGTACAAATTCTGCACAAATTCTCACTGTGTATGTGTATCCATCCCTCCCACTCACTAACCCAGAGAAGTGTAAGGTCCTTGAGGGCAGGACCCACAGTCCAAGGCTGATGCCTAAGAAGCCTTAGCAAATACTTGGATGAATGCATGATGGAATATTCCTGTGGATGAACTGGGCTCTCTCACTATGAATGCACAGGCACAACTCAGAAAAACATCCCAAATGATTTTGTCTGTAATTATCTCTGTACCTGTTACCCCTGGCCCCTCCCCCCAGCAGAATGTAAGTTCCTGGAAGGCAGGGCTGGTCTCATTTTCATTTTTGGTCATATGCACATTGCCTGGCATACAAGAGGTGCTCAATAAATGCTTGTCAAACTGAACTGAATTACTAGACAACTTCAGGACCCACTTGGAAGGCATCCTGAGCAATGCAGCTAAGGTTGGTTCGCCTTAAATGCTGCTGCTTTGATTTCCTCCTGCCATGATCCACACAAATCCCGTGAAAGTCACTGGAGAGTATATACACACCCCCTTACATTGGCCTTAGTACTCAGAGGCCCGAGAGCCTCAGGGCTACCAACCCTGATCAAAATGCTGGCAAGGTCTCTTCTCAGAGGTGTAGCTGGGGCTAAATCTCCCGCCTCCCCCTGCCCATCACCCAGGTTTATGTGCAGACCCAAAATGTCAGGCAGCATTAGATTTGGGTAAGGGGGCCTGGGTCCAAATCCTAATGCTGTTATTATACCACCCAAGTGACCTCAGGCAAATCATGAGGCCTCAGTTTCCCCATCTGTAAAATGAACGATGCTGCACTAGGAGATCTCTCAGGTCCACAGAGCTCTAAAGCCTTCATTCCAGAAGCCCAGCCAGGTTCCCAGTTCTTAGGTCAGCCCCCCAGACTGGACAGAGCCTGGACAAGAGTCATAAGGTCAGTCACATCTGAGTGGCCTGAAACCACTTCAACTACAGCTGACCCCCGCAAGGCTTGCGCTGGCCATGGAGGCCACAGGGCCACCTCTGTGCAAAAGGAGGGGCCCCAACTGGAGGCCAGCCCGCTGCACCCCTCTTTACTGTTCTGTGGGCCCCACCTTGCCGATGCCTTCATCCTGAGGTGCTCCCCCGACCACCTCCGTGGAGGACGGCTGCACAAAATGACCAGCGGTCACCGCATATCCTGAGATAAAACAGGAAAATCAGTCAAAACATTTCCCAAGCAGCCCCTCATTCTCTGACCTACACCCCAGCAGCAAACCAAAGGGAACCCAGCCGCTGAAATGCCATGAATTCATGAGAGCAGGCAGGGGTGGAGAGCCCATCACAGCTGGCCAGAGGCCCTGAGTAGCAGGCAGGGAGGGTGGAAACAAGGGCTTGGAACCAAGGCAGGCCCTGAGATGTGCCAGAGAACAAGGCCACAGCCTGGGCTGAAGGGGAGAAGGCCTGTGTCTGGCCTGAGCATTTCACTCTATCGGTTTTCAGATAGGCTGGATACCATTTCTGGCCTGTAAAAATTCAGGCCGTTTTCCACAAGTCCTAATTCCATCTGAAGACTCCTCCCCACCTCCCCCTAAGTTCTTTCTCATGATGCCCCCTCATTAATTCAGTGTCCTGGTCATTCTCCAATCAACCGCCCCACCCCCCAGCGTTTGCATGCACAGTGCCCTAGGCTGGGAATACCCTCTAGGGCCTGTTTGTACCTGGTTGTTGCATGCTGGCTCCCCTGTATAAGCCTCTTGAGGGCAGGGACTGTCTTGTACCTTTCTTTGTGTCCCCCTCTCCTAGCACAGTGCCCAGAGCACAGTGGGTGCATAATAAATGCTTATGGGCTGACTGATGTTCA